>SNQJ01S0117460.1:37463-52529 GCA_010110895.2 Picea sitchensis
CATACCAAGCATATATTTCTTGATTATATTCATCCCTGAGGCCCTCCATAAGAAATCTCTCCTGCATGTTATTCAATGAATCTTGAATACTACGAAAACTATCATTGAGGCCATCTGTGAGGCTGTTTGTGAGGCTCTCTGTGAGGCCATGTACAAATGCATCTAATCTGTTATCCAATGTGTGAAACAATTGAGCTTTGAATGATTCAAGAATTTCTTTCATGTTTTGAGAAGAAATAGCCACCTGAGCATCCTATGAATTCGCCCAATAAGTTATGGTAGAAAATCACTGTTTTTTCTAGAAAAACCCTAAAAAACTATTGAAGTTAAAATGCTCATAACTTCACTTTACGGACTCCGTTTTGGCTGATTTTTTTTTTGAAATTGTGTGAGGAACTCAGATATGTAATTTATTTGGACAAATTCGGTCTCCATATGCTATAGAAATAAAAAAAATTATTGCCGCATCCGCAGAAAAAATCCTGAAAATTTGCAGATTTTAAAACTTCAATATCTTGACTTCCCGGACTCCATTTCGGATGATTTGTTTTTTGAAATTGGGTGTTTTTCTGAGAGAAACTCAGATATACAACCCTTTTCTGCAAATTTTACACATAAATATACCAAAAACTTCGAGAATGTTGCGGCCCTCTTTTTTTTGCTCTGAAAAAAAAATCTGCAAAAATAAACAAATATTTGCCAACAATGTCTGCCCAAGGAAAGTGCTCTGATACCACTTGTTAAGAACATGAATAGTTACCAAACCCTTGAGGTAGGGAGACACCATACAATGGATCCTATTATGGAAGGGATCCTCTCCTGTTCACTTACCTCTTCAAGGGGGCATCCTCCTATTGAACTAATGCTCACAAATACAATACTTCTCTTCATGTCTCATTACATTGCTTGAACCCATTTATATAGTGCTACCATCACCTGAGAACATTCTAGAGGAGGGATCTTCCAGAAATAGAACCTTCTAAGAAGTCCTCTTACATTTATTATATCTAATTACTCATTTATTATATCTAACTACCATAGTGGGTCTTATTTAATAATATAGTGGACCTAGTCTACCTTACATTGAATGACCTCCACTATTATCACTATGGGCACTCTAAGCCCCCCCACTACCTCTCTAGCTACCTTACAGGGTTTGAGTGGGGTTTGTATTTTTGTTTTTAGGACTTAGTAAGATTAAAATAGAAATATTAATTAATATTTAATATGACATATTAAATTAATATTTATATTAATTATTATTCTATTAACCTAATCCCTACCCTAAGACTATAAATAAAACCCTTTCCCTCTCTATTCCTACACACACACTTGCTCTCTTCTATTCTATGTGGCAGATTGCTTTGAGTTTTTCCTTGTAAGTGTTGCGGCCTCCTTTGACTGTTACAGTCTGGCTTCCTTTTGTGTTGGAAAGTTATCAAGGTTGTTGAGTTGAGGGTTGTTCCATTTCTGTTTTTTCTTGATGCTTCTAGGATCACCCTCCGTCGTTGTTGTCCTTCATCTAAGTTGTTGGCCACCCTTACTCTGTCATTCCTGAAGAAGCTGGCTCTCTCTATGTGTGGCGGAGCCTCTTCTAGAGGCTCTTGTCCCTTCCTTTATGTAGATCTGGTACCCTTAAGGGCCACAACTATCATGCTAAGTTGCTAGCCACTTTCACTAGACCAATGCCTTCTTTATGAGCATATCTGGAACCTCCAAAGCTTTCCCTCTTTTGTTGTCTGTATGTGACTGAGATAAGGGCTACTTCCAGAATTCAATTTGGGGTTTTTTGTCCTTTCCTTGAGGTTTTTATATAGTTTCAATAATAGTCCTATATTTTCTTCTATATAGATATAAACCTTGGTGGTTGATCTATGAGTCCAAGACTATATCTGAGAAAAAATTCAAAGGCTTAACATTTCACATCTGTGTCAATATTTTCTTCATTACACTGAGGTAATCTTCAGAGGTAAGTTACGATTCACTTAAGTTTGATTTATTTATGCTCAGATATATTATTTGAAATGCTTAATGTTCTACATCTATAGGATCATATCTACTAGTGTGCATTACTCAGAAATATTTAGATCTATTGTTTGAAATGTTTAATGTCCTAGATATATAGGTTCAGATCTATTGATTTGCAATACTCAGAANTATTATTTGAAATGCTTAATGTTCTACATCTATAGGATCATATCTACTAGTGTGCATTACTCAGAAATATTTAGATCTATTGTTTGAAATGTTTAATGTCCTAGATATATAGGTTCAGATCTATTGATTTGCAATACTCAGAAATATTGTTTAGTTTCATATCTATTGATTTACGATACTCATAAATATTGTTTAGTTCAAATCTAACTATTTTTCATACTCATAAATATTCTTATAGTTCAGATCTAACTACTTTACATACTCATAAATATTTTATAGTTCAAATCTAACTATAGTGTTTTAGATCTACTATGTTCTTGCTGGTCTAGCTAACATAAATTTTAAAAGGTATATTGTTTTTATGTTTCTATTTCTAACATGGTTTCAGAGCTTAGGGCGTGAAAAGAGCTCAAGAAGTGAAAACTTGAGCCTGCGTGGATCCATATTGTTAGGGCTTGTTTTGCAGATCAACAACATCTCATTTACTAAACTGATCTAGAGAACTCAACATGGCCTCCTCTTCAGTCAAAGTTGAAGACAGACTTATAGGGGCCTCCAACTTCAATGCTTGGAAATGCAGGATACTTAACATTCTTGAAGAGAATGATCTAGAAGAGCTAATCACTAGGTTAATTGAAGAACCCACTTCAAACATAGTCAGGGCATCATACAAAAATAAACAAACCAAGGATAAAATAATCATTTTTTATTCTGTTAAGGACAACATGATGCCCATCATTGGTCATCTAAGGACTGCCAAATATTGTTTTGATTCTTTTGAAAACCTCTATGAAAAGAAGGCACCAACTCAGAAGAGAATTTTGAAGAAACAACTACGTACTTTGAGAATGGGAAAATATGAATCAATTGTTGCCTTCTTCTCCAAGATGGCTCAAACCAGAGATCATCTTATAACAATATGAGTTGATGTATATGTTGATGACCTTGTGCAAACTGCATTTGATGGACTCCCTGAGTCATGGGGAGTTTTTCTCACATCAGTCAATGGAAGAGAAGCCCATCCTAACTTTGATAGATTATGGCATGAATTCTTAGAAAAAGAAGGAAGACCCAAAAGAAGAAATGATCATTCAATTCTAAGAGATCATTCCCTTTTAGTGAAAGCCAAGAAATGGAAGAAGTTCCCTCAATCTAAAGGCAAAGGTAAGAAACCTCAAGGTAAGTTATCTCATGTTAATCCTCATTTCTCTAAAGTAAAATTTTTTAAGTGAAATAAGATAGGACATTATTCAAGAGATTGCAGGAACCCTCCCTCTCAAGAGAGAAGAAAAGGAAAGTTCCAACCCTCAGTTGCTATTGAAGAGGCTAAACCTCAAGAGGAATCTCAAAGAAGACAAACCAGGGCTACCACCAAAGAGAAAGAACAAAATCAAGAATATTATCTCATCTCATCTCTTTTTGGCACTATAACCAACTTAGAGGAAATTTGGTTAATGGACAGCGGGGCTTCCAAACACATGACAGGCTTCAAAAAAAATCTAGCAAACTACCGGGACAAGAATTTCAATGTAAAGGTATAACTGGGTGATGATGGTACTTACGCCATAAAAGGTTTTGGATCTCCTTCTTTCCAACTTCAATCAAGTAATATCTTTCATATTGATAAAATTATTTATGTTCCTGGTTTAAAGAAAAATCTAATCTCATTTGCGGTATTAGAAAGCAAATGATACTCAATATCCTTCACCAAAGTGAAGGCTCTCACGTGGCTATCAAATGGAGATATGAGAACTGTTATGACTATTGGAACTCATGAGAGTGGTCTTTATAAAATCTCAGGTCAAATTGTTCAAGAACTAGCACACGAGATGATAAATCATGTGAGCTCTAGCAAAAGAGGCTTGGACATCTCAAATACAATGCACTTGCATGTTTTCAAAATATGGTGACAGGTATGCCAATATTTTCTCTTGATCATGATAGTATTTGTAGAGGTTCTGCACTCAGTAAGAATATAAATAAACCCTGTCCTCACAGCAATAGAAAATATAATGGCATTCTAGATCTAATTCATTTTTATCTTTGTGGGCCCAGGGCTGCCCCATCTATGAATGGTTGTATTTAATATATAATTTTTATTAATGATTGTTCTCGTAAAACTTGGATTTACTTTTTAAAGACTAAAGATGAATCTTTTAGAAGATTTCAAGATTTCAATAATCTTGTTGAAAACCAAACAACAAGACATAGCTGGGTTTTCAGAACAGACAATGGTAAAGAATTTGACTACTTCAAATATGAACTCTGTCGGGATTCTGGGATTAAGAGGGAGTTGGCTCTACTGTATAACCCCCAACAGAATGGGGTTGCAGAAAGAAAGAACATAACTATCTGTGAAGTAGTCAGGGCCATGATGTATGACTAGAACTTACTGATATCTCTTTGGGTTGAAGTTGTAGGTACTGCAGTCTACATTCAAAATGGATGTCCACACAAAGATCTTGAATCAAACACTCTAGAAGAAGTTTTCACTGGCATAAATCCTTCTGTTGATCACTTGAGCATCTTTGGTAGTCGAGTCTATATTCACCTTCCAAAAGAAAAGAGGAATAAGCTAAAGCCCTCCGTAAATAAAAGAACTTTTGTGGGATACAGTGAAACATCAAAGGCTTATAGAATTTATATCCCAGGTCAAAATTTCATCGAAGTAAGAAGAGACGTGACTTTTCATGAAGAGACATCTTTTCGTAGGGCCAGAGAACTTCCATGTGATTCAGGGGAGCAGAAATTTCCACCACTTGATTATTCAGATTCTCCTCTTCCAGATGAACAGAGGCAGGAGACCTCATAACTTCTAGTGGATCCCTCAAAGAATGCTATTGAGTTTCCTTTGGAGAAACCTCCTATTAAAAGGAAACTAGCCTGGTGCCGGGAAATACTGAAGGAAGAAGAAAAGAATTCATCTCCCAAGGGAACTTTCAGAGAAAGTAAGAAACCAGATAAGTACTTTGGTCTCATAGCTATGTTGAATATTGTGATTGATTCAAGACCTCCCACATTTGAAGAAGCCTCCAAACATCAAGTGTGGAAAGATGTTATGATAGAAGAATATGATTCAATTCTAAAGAATGATGTATGGGAAATGGTTCATAGACCTCGTGGAAAATCATTGGTAACTTCAAAATGGATTTATAAAATAAGCATGTATCAAATGTAAGTATTGAAAAATACAAGGCTAGATTTGTGGCTCGTGGTTTCTCTCAGAAAGAAGGAATTGACTGTGATGAGATTTTTGCTCCAATTTATAGATATACTTCCATCGGGATTATTATCTCTCTTGCTGCAATCTTTGGTTGGAAACTTCATCAGATGAATGTTAAGACTGCTTTTCTTTACGGTGAAGTTGAGCAAGAAGAGTATATCGAACAGCCTGAAGGTTTTGTGATCCATGAAAAATAATCTCATGTGTGAAAACTCAAAAAATCTTTGTACAGGTTGAAGCAAGCTCCGAGATCTTGGTATGGTAGAATAAACATCTTTCTACAAAGTCTTGGATTCACCAAGATAATAGCAGATCCCAATATTTATATAAAGATTGTACAAAATCATCCAGTTATCTTATTCTTATACGTGGATGATCTATTCCTCACTAGAGAGGAAAACTTAATAGCTCAGACTAAGAGTGTGCTTTCCACAGAATTTGAAATGAAAGACTTGGGGCTCATGCATTGTTTCTTTGGCTCGGAGGTGTGGTAGAAACCAGGTGATATATTTCTCTCACAGAGAAAATATGTAGTTGATGTGCTCCGTAGATTTGGCATGATGGACTGTAAGTCTGTCACCACACCAATGATATCTAACCTAAAGAAATTACAAGATCATGTTACAGGTTCAGATCCAGAAGAACCCACCTTATATCGACAGATCATTGGGTCAGTGATGTACCTCGTACATACTAGACCGTACATTTTTTATGCAATAAATGCACTCATCAAGTTCATGTGTGAAATTAAGCATATACATATGGTTGTTGTTAAACATATTCTGAGATATGTTTGGTGGACTATAGCTTATGGTCTCAAATACACTTCCAGTGGAGGTGTAATGATTCATGGATTTATAGATTCAGATTGGATGGGAAGTATATTGGATTGGAAGAGAGCTTCCAGATATTCCTTTAGTTTGGGTTCAACGATGATTTCCTGGTCCAACATGAAATAAGGGTCCATAGCCCAGAGCATTGCAGAAGAAGAATACATTGTTGCAACTGCTGCTAGCCGAGAAGAAGTGTGGCTTAGGAAGCTACTTGTTTAGTGTAGAGCTAGAACCCACAGTCATTCACTGTGACAACCAGAGCTGTATAAATCTCTATGAGAATCTAGTGTTTCACGACAGGTTGAAGCACATTGAGATGAGATATCACTATGTTTGGGACATGGTGCAGAAGAACATTCTTAGTATTTAGTATGTTCCAATGACAGAACAAACGATGGATATTTTGACCAAGCCACTTTCCTCGACAAATTTTGTATAATTTTGTCACAAGCTTGGTGTTGGTGAGAATGCCTCTCTTGATGAGAGGGAGTGTTGAATTTCATGCAGCTACAAGATCCATTATCCCCAGAGGATGGAATAAGACCCTAGTTGTGGAATGGGATCCCCAGTACACTCCTAGGGTTCTTGGTCTATGATTCAATACTCCCTACCTCGAAAGGGTCTTGTTGACCTCCTGGTCTATGGATATTCAATCTTCTTGAGCCAAAATGGCCCTTCAGGTCCCTTATAGAACCTCCCAATAGACAAATACACAAGTCCTATTATGAAGCTTCGCCCACACGAATAAGCACTAGGCACAAGCCTCTCCCGCGCAATCACTAGCTCTGACTAAACACTAACTCACTAGTCACTTTAGGGGTTTCGAATTTGGGTGTTTTGATATGAGCCACTTTGACTCTTCCCAGTCCCCAAACTCCTAAATTAGGGTCAAACAAGAGCTAGCTCCTCCCTTTGACCTTCCTGATGTGACCTTTGGATATGACCTGGGGACCAGCCTTTAAGTGCTTCAGGATTTCACGTATCGAGAACTTTCGATGTGATTCTCCCTCGTTATCCCAAGTTTCGAACTCCTAATTACAAACACCTCAGATAAATGGTCTTGAATCCCCTGTGATCCAATGGTCCAGATCCTTCCCAGTGTCGATCCAATGGCTATTGTTGCTCCTCTTCCTGAGCTTGTGCTTTCTCTCGTGCCTTAGAAGATTTCTAATGTTTCGAAGGTCTCGACCTTCGATCTATCTCCTGTGAGCCTTGCAACTTTGGGTCTCGTCTACGTTCTGGAAACTCTACCTCTCCAAATCTTTGGCAATGAAACTTGGCCTTATCCCTAGCACACACATGCGCTCTGTGTTCGACTTTGCACCACTCCTCCTAAGCTTCGGGTCTTGCAACAAGTCCACTATATGCACCCTTTGCACTATCTCCTCCGTTCTTTCATCTGGCTCAGTCTCTAAGGGATTCGACCCTTCTACATCTTTCAACACTTTGTTCGAGTGTTGTCCTAATGCACTCCTTGTGCAGGTCTTCCTGTAGAGTATTCAGTAACTCTGTCCCTTTCTCTCATTGAAAGGATACAATAACCCTCCTAGTGACTTCTGCTCAAGCATGCCTTTTTGAGCCATAGAGTGTTCAGTAACTTTGTAAGTTTATTTCTCCTCTGACACTTCTCTTCTCCCAGAACTTAGAACAGATTCCTCCTGTGCACTCCTTGAACTCGCTCAATGCCCACACTTGGTAGAGATCTACAAATCTTCAACAATTATGTCTCTTTCTGTGCCTTCCCCTACACAGTCTCTCTTCCAGAGTGTTCAGTAACTTTGAGGCTCCTCCTGAGTATATGATTCCTTTGGTGTGCCCTCCTGGCATGTTCTCTCCTAAATTAAACATAGAACTCAGATGTGCACTCCTTGCACTGACTCATAGATTCTTCAACACTATGTTGCACACTCCTTACTATCAGCCAGTAAGAACGCATACTGAAATCAAAAAACTCAACAAATAGAGAATTATATCTATCCCTGCATATGCAAACTATCACATACATATACAACATATGCATATAAACACATAAATGACATTCATTAAACACATGGAAACACACAAATAATCTTATGCAGGAAAGACTACTCTTTGTATTAATCTTAGAATGCATGTTTATAATGTGTACAAAATCTCGGACTGCAATAGAGTCTCAAATATCTCCCCTCTCTCCCTATCTGTTCTAATATACTCCATTCTATTCTATCTATATACAAAGATATTTTTCAAAAGAGGGTTTTCTCAAGCCTTTCCCTCCAAGCTACCTACTCTTCATTAAATCCATTGAATTACATTCAATGGCCAACTAGATCTGAATTGGATAAAGATCTTCATCATCCTATCAACAATTAAAGATAACATTATCTCATGGCTATCCAAAGGTATCAACGTGGCTCTTCCATCCTTACAAACTTTTAATAACAATTTAAATTTTGAAAATTAGAGGGTTGGTACCTCTCTCCTCTTGAATGCGCAGTGATGTGTTGTCTAGTTGACGCATTTCTGAATTGGAGTGATGCTCCTGCATCATACACCATTGCTGTGAAAAATTCATGGGCTCCTTCTCATGAGATTCCTAGCTCTGTTGAAATCCATCTGGATCCCAAAATCTCTTCTAGAGATGTTCATATGCTCCATTTCTTTGTTGTTGTTGTTGTTGCTTCTTCCCTGCTGCTATGGAAGGCTCTCCTCTATTCATCTTCTTCCTGCTAACATATTCTTTCACTGACCTCAACATTAGCCTTCTTATCTACTCAATCACCTTTGCTAACTGCTCCGGTTGGCTCTTTGGAATTCTTCTCTATTGCACTTTCTTCTTATCAGTGGGTACATCATCTTAATTCCCCGTGCTATTTTATCCATCTCTTATGGTATTTACTTTCCACCCTTATGAAAGCTCCAGATCTGCAGTCTCGTCACTGCGATGCTACTCAGCTTCTCCTTCTGACAACTTGAATTTCATCTCTCCTGCTGGCATATTTCCAGCTTCCTCTAGCTTCTCCTTGGGATGGTATGCTCCATCTGTCTCCAACATGATATGTTGGATGTGTTGACTTTGCACTATCACCCTTCTCTCTAGGGACTCCAATTCCTCACATAGATCAACAAAGTCCATGTTGTATGCGTCCTCCTCTTCTATAGGCTCCAGTACTGTAGTTGTCTCCTATTCATCTTCCTAGCTAAAAATGTTGAGCAATTATGTTGAATGCTCTTCTCCTACTTCTGGAGTAGACATCAGTGTCTTCTCCTCTTCCTTGATAGTTTATGTTGGTTGTCCTTCTGCTATTGTTGCATCTGCAACACATGATATGGCCTCAATTGGGCTGCTTGGTAGGAATATCTGAATTCCCCCAATGATCAAAATACTCCTCTAATCCTCCTCTATCATCATTCCTTGCTAATCCTAACTCACCTCTAAGTTCATGATACATTCAGACAATCCCATCTCCTCTTCCTTTCCCACTTGGAAATCTGGGATTCCTTCTCTACTCTTCCAGTATCTCATGAGATCAACTGCTCTCTCTCCATTTCCCACCTAGAAACCTACACTTTCTTTACTTCCCACCTGGAAGCCTTTGATATCAACCATTGACCTCTTCCCATTGCCCATTTGGAAACCTGAAATTTCATCACTTCCCACCTGGCAGTTTCTGAGATCCTTAATTGATCTCTCCTTTTCATCATCACTAAGACTCTTCCTAGTTTCAAGCTCACAGATGTGAACCACTTCCTCTCCACCTTTGAGGCTTTGAACATACCTCAGCCACACTCTCAATAGCCTTTATTGTCCTCTGGCCAACAATCTCTCAACCGACCACTTTACCTTCTTCTTCATGGGCCACTCATACACCCAATGCAGTTTAGCATCCTACTGCATTTTAAATGCAAACTTCTCCACTTGTTCTCTTATCTCGTTGAGATCTTTCTCTATATCATCTTTTATTTTATGTTGGCAGTCTTCTTTTGGACCACGTTCATAGCCTTCAATGGCCATATTCACCTTCTACCTACCCTCCTAGAAAGTTTGTTTTTCACTCTACAACTAATAGCATTCCCAACTTCTCCTACAACCCACCTGGCTGTCAAATGACTGTTGTACATCTGCAAACAATCACTACACAGAGCATCAACACTTTGTCTTCATCTTTTGATACCACTTGATGGTATCAGACTATCTCTTTCTCTCTTTCCTACTACCTGAAAAAAAAGATAACGACTTTCTCCTCTTTCTCTTTCGACTGAAATATACAAACGAAAAATCATCTTTGATACCACTTGATGCAGTAATCCTTACCTCGGCAAGGTCCTGCTGACCTCCCGATCTATGGATCTTCAATATTCTTGAGTTGAAATGGCCCTTTGGGTCCCTTCTAGAACCTCCCAATAGAAAAATCCATAGGCCCTATTATGAAACTTCACCCACGCGAAAAAGCACTAGGTGCAAGCCTCTCTCACGTGATCACCATCTATGACCAAGTGCTAACTCACCAGTCACTTCGAGGGTTTCAACTTCGGGTGTTTTTATATGAGTCAGTATGAATCTTCCCAATCCCAAAACTCCCAAATTAGGGTCAAACAAGCGTTATCTCCTCCCTTTTACCTCTCTGATGTGACCTTCGGCTATGACCTGGGGCCCAGCCTCCGAGTGCTTCAGGATTTCGCGTATTGGGAACTTTCGATGTGATTCTTCCCTGTTCTCTCGAGGTCTAAACTCCTGATTACAAACACCTCAGATCAATGGTCTTGAATCCTCCATGGTCCAATAGTCCAGATCCTTCCCAGTGCCAATCCAACGGCTGTTGTTTCTCCTCCTCCTCAGCTTTCTCTTTCTCCTATTCCTTAGAATATTTCAAATCTTTCGAAGGTCTCGGCCTTCAATCTATCTCCTGCGAGCCCTGCGAATTTGGGTCTCATCTGCGTTCTGGAAATTCTCTCTCTCTGCAGCTTTGGAAATGAAACTCAGCCTCATCCGTAGCACACACTTACGCTCTACGTGCAGCTTTGCACCACTCCTCTCGAGCTTTGGGACTTGGAACAAGTCCACTCTTGTGCACCCTTTGCACTATCTCTTCTCGGTTTTCATATTTCTCACTCTCTAAGGGACTTGGCCCCTCTGCATATTTCAACACTTTGTCCGAGTGTTGGCCTGATGCACTCCTTGCACAGGTCTTCCTCCAGAGTATTCAATAAATCCATCCCTCTCTCTCCTTGAAAGGATATAATCACCCTCCTTGTGACTTATGCTCAAGCATGCCTTGTTGAGCCACAAAGTGTTCAGTAAATCTATAAGTTTCTTCCTCCTCATACACTTCTCTTCTCGTAGAACTTGAAATAGAGTCCTCCTATGCACTCCTTGCACTTTCTCAATGCCCACTTGGTAGAGCTATACAGAATCTTCAACAATCTTGTCTCTTTCTCTCCCTTCCCCTACACAGTCTCTCCTCCCTTCCCCTGCACAGTCTCTCCTCCAGAGTATTCAGTAAATCTGAGGCTCCTCCTGAGTCTATGATTCCTCTGGTGTTCCCTCCTGGCATGTTCTCACTTGAATTCAACATAGAACTTAGATGTGCACTCCTTGCACTAACTCACAGAGTCTTCAACACTCTGTCACGCACTCCTTGTGCTTAGCCACTAAGAACTCAGTTTGAAATCATAAAAATCAACAGATAGAGAATTATATCTATCCCTATAGATGGAACCTATCACATACATCTACAACACATTCATATAAACACATAAATGAAATTCATTAAACACATGGAAACACACAAACAGTCTTATGCAGGAAAGACTGCTCTTTGTATTAATCTCATAATGCATGTTTACAACGTGTACAAAAGCTCGGACTGCAAGAGAGTCTCATATCTCTCCCCTCTCTCCCTATCTGTTCTAATCTCCTCCATTCTATTATATCTAGATACAAAGATCTTTTTCAAAAGAGGGGATTCTCGAGCCTTTGCCTCCAAGCTACCTACTCTTCATTAATTGCATTGAATTACATTCAATGGTCATCTAGATCTAAATTGGATCTAGATATTCATCATCCTATCAGCCATTAGAGGCGACATAATCTCCTGCCTACCCAAAGGTATTGGCGTGGCTCTTCTAGCCTTACAAAAATTTAATAACAATTTGAATTTTGAAAATAAGAGGGTTGGTGCCTCTCTCCTCTTGAATGCACATTGATTTGTTGTCTAGTTGGCACATTGTTGAATTGGAGCAATGCTCCTGCATCAATCTAAGACCAAGTAGTTAGATCCATGGAAAAATACACTTGTGAGGGCCCCCAGTAGATGACTGGGGTTCTTGGTCTGGGACCAAGCAATATAAGTCCCTAGATATGTCTAGGGCCCCTATATGTGTTCTAGGGTACCCATGCCTAAAGAATGGGTTGATCCTTGGTCTTATACCTTGGTGGATAAGACTCTAGATGTGTTTTGGGGTAACCTAGTCTTTTATCAGGTAGATATTGGTGTAATACCAAGATGTGTTGGTGTGTGATCCTCTTCCTCTCTCCTAGGATGGTCCATAGGACCTATGAGAGACTATGAAGATGGGCATGACCACATTGTGTGATGTACCCCTTATGTAGTGATGATAAAATAAATTGGTCACCTTGAGAATCATATGGATATGTGTTGCCACTAAGAAAACTCCTTTGCCCTTTCATAACCCCTTGTTTGTTCTTTAACCTTTGGTTTTTGAGTTTGGGTTTGAGTGGGTTTTGTATTTTTGGTTTTAGGGATTAATAAGATTAAAATAGAAATATTAATTAATATTTGATATGACATATTAAATTAATATTTATATTAGTTAATATGTCATTATATTAATTATTATTCTATTAACCTAAGCCCTAGCCTAAGACTATAAATAAAACCATTTCCCTCTCTATTCCTACACACACACTCACCCTCTTCTATTCTATGTGGAGGATTTCTCTGTGTTTTTCCTTGTAAGTGTTGCGACCTCCTTTGACTGTTACAGTTCAGCTTCCTTTTGTGTTGGAAAGTGATCATGGTTGTTGAGTTGAGGGTTGTTCCATTTCCATTTTTTCTTGCTGCTGCTAGGATCACCCTCCATCATTGTTGTCCTTCATATAAGTTGTCAGCCACCCTTACTCTTCCAGTCCTCAAGCAATCAGCTCTCTTATGTGTGACAGATCCTCTTCTAGAGGTTGTCATCCCTTCCTTTATGCATATTTGGTACCCATGAGGGCCATGGCTCGCATGTTGAGTTGCTAGCCACTTTCAGTAGATCCTCATATTTTTTCTAAGTAGATCTGGAACCTCCAATGCTTTCCCTATTTTTTTGTTTGTATGTGACTGAGATAAGGGTTACTTCCAGAATTCAGTTTGGGGTTTGTTGTCCTTTCTTTGAGGTTTTTCTATGGTGGCAATAGAAGTCCTATATTTTCTTCTATAGATATTTAACCCTTAGTGGTTGATCTATGAGTCCAAGACTATATCTTAGCATAAATTCAAAGACTTAACATTTCACATGTGTGTCAAGATTTTCTTCATTACACTGAGGTAATATTTAGAGGTAAATTACAGTTCACTTCAATTTGATTTATTTATGTTCTGATCTATTATTTGAAATGCTTAATGTTCTAGATCTATAGGATCAAATCTACTAGTGCGCATTACTCATAAATATTTAGATCTATTGTATGAAATTTTTAATGTCCTAGATATATAGGTTCATATCTATTGATTTGCAATACTCAAAAATATTGAGGTTCAGATATATTGATTTGCATTACTCGAAAATATTTTTTAGTTCATATCTAACTGTTCTACATCCTCAGAAATATTCTTATAGTTCAGATATAACTGCTTTACATACTCAGAAATATTTGTATAGTTCATATCTAACTATAGTATTTTAGATCTACTTTGTTCTTGTTGGTCTAGCTAACAAAAAATTTAAAAAAGTATTTTTTCTATTCTGTTTCTATTTCTAACATCAATCATATGAAACATATGCATAAAATGAAATACTCAAACAAAATAAAGTCCACTCCTTGACTCAATCTAGATTCCAAGGAGGTCCATTGATGCCATTAGCATCCATAATTTGTCACGTGTCCTGCACACTCAGGTAAAATCATATATAGCATCTGTCAATACATATATATCAAAAACAATAGGTCACACCATATCATCATCATCATGTATAATCCATAATCAAAACAAATACACCATGTAACATAATTGGATCACTTGCACACAAGTGTCCTCAAATAATAAGTCGATAACATGTGCTCAGTAGAGCGAGATGTTACACCATGCCATTTCCATGCCAATGCTATGCCTTGCCAAGTCATGCCATGCTGCAAAATCCTATAGCGAGTTGCATCATTGTCAATTATAACAAGGAATAAAAATGCAAGTTGTCAATTAGAGTTGCAGCCATGGTGAGGAATAATTGTTGAGTAGTGGTAGGGAATAAATGTAAATCCCTCGCAAGTAATGAATATTAGGTAGCAACAGTTGGGGAGTTAACTGATGGTGATTTTTAGCATGTAGAATTGGAAAACCATAAATGGTTTATGGTTTTTTCTATTCCTATTTATTGAGTGTTAATGTTGGAGAAAATTTGAGTGTGAGTTTTAACAGTAATATTGGAAATTAAAAAAATAATAATAAAACAAAAAATAACACTAAAAAAAATGAAAAAATGAAAAAACCTTTGTTGTTGTTGTTTTTTTAAAATGTTTTAACACAATTTTTTTAACTTCTGGTTTTGAGTGTGTATTTTCCTATTTTCCAAATTTTCTTTTTCTTTTTAATTTTTTTTTTCTTTCTATCTATATATATATATATATATATATCATATGTTTTATCCAAT
>SNQJ01S0117461.1:9503-27692 GCA_010110895.2 Picea sitchensis
CCTGCAAATTAGGGGGTTGGTGCCTCCTTCCAGTTTGTGTTGGAGAATTTGGAAGTTGGTGCTTCCTATGAATGCATTCTTGATATATATAAGGAATCATTATGTAGTATCTCACGTTTGGGTTTCTACATAAATTTTTGTGTACTGTGTATTTTATGTGATGTTGCTTATGATTATATGCTCATAATTTATTGAATGCAATCATATATGATACATTGGTAATATACTACTGATAAAGTTGAAGTTTATATATTGTGGTTAAAAGTGGTATAATTGCTCATACCAATTCACCTCCCCTCCTCTTAGTATTCCAACAATTTTAAGGTCAAATCCTACAGAGACACCAAACTTGATGTGTGTGACCCGCTTATTTGTGTTGGGTTGATATAATATTTTCAGTGAAAGTCGAAGGTCAAAGTGATTGACCAGGAAAATCTGAAGTCGAAGTGATCGAAAATAAGTCGAGAGGTCAGTCGAGAAGATGTCATAAGGAGTTCATGTGGAAACTGACCGAAGACCAAATGGAAGTTTTCTGGTAGTTTACTTGTAATCCGATCGATATTTCTAATGGTACTCGACTAGTAATCTGATTGGTAATCCGACTGATAGTCAATTGTAACAGAATCTTGAGATTAATGGGATTTGTAGCCAATGATATGCATGGATATTTAACCATTTTTGGGTGCCATGATTTAGGGTTTTTCCTATTGTAAATCCTATAAATAAGGCACATTATATTTTTATTAAGTTGATGTTGTTGATATTCCCACTTATCTTTAGCAGGAGGTTTTTGATCATGTAGATGTAAGATGAATTGGATGGAGGGATTTTCTTGTGTAAGAACGAGGATATGATGGATATTGTGTCTTAGGTGTAGAACAAAGTTAGTCATGTAACCCTTTATTTTTAATGAATAAGATAACAAGAGAGAAAGATGCTCAAGGAATTTTGGTTTTCTCATTTGGGTTTTCAAGGTAAAATCTCTATGTATTGCGTGATTGCTTTATCATTTAATTTCTTGATTAAATCTTTCTTCTTCTCTTCTATTAGGTTTAGCATGGAAGTATATTTCCTAACATGTGGTATCATATCCAAGGTTCATAGATATTAGATATGAGATAAATCCTAGGTCTATTGAGAGTTGTAATTCATAGATCTTTAAAGTTTCACATGAGAGAATGAGAAGTAGTTTGAGGATAGAGATCGAAAAATTCAATTGTTAGAATTTTGAACTTTGTAAGATTAAAATTGTAGATCTCCTTGTATATTGAGAACATTACATAGCATTCTATCCAATTACCATTCTGAAAAATGTTTCTAGGGAATAATGGGAGAAATTCAAAACAAGGGCAAGGAGTATGATTCGACCGTGTCTTGCAGATTTGGTGTTGTTGAATGTCTCAGGTGAAGACTTGGCCAAGAAACTATGGGACAAGTTTGGAAGCTTGTACCAGTCAAAATACATGGAAAATAAGTTTTTTCCTGAGAAATAAAGTGTATATTCTGAGGATGAGTGATGGTAGTTAGATAACTGAGCATTTGAATGCATTCAATACTATAATAAGAAAGTTATTGTTTGTAGACACTAAAATCACTAAGGAGGAGAAATGTATCATCCTATTATGTTCTTTTCCATACTCTTGCGATAGCTTATTTGTGGATGTAGGGAGTAATTCAACCACATTAGCGCTAGAATATGTGGTGGCATCTCTATTATCAGAAGAAATGAGATGGAAGAACATGGAAGGATCAAACAAAGATGCCTTAATGGTGAGAGGTCAATTGGTTGACAATGAAAAGGAATATTCTCTAGCAGAAAGTCTAATTCGAAGGGTATATATAAATCCCTGATTCAGTCGACAAGAATATGTTGGAAATGTGGTAAATCTAGGCATTACATAAGGGACTATAAGTCGAAGGTGATAGAATTCAGTACAGGATCTGATGAGAAGAAATCGATTTTCAGAAATACTACTCTAGATAAAGGAGACGATGTGTATCTAGAGTCAATCGATACCCAATTGAATTAGGATGTTTGGATGATCGATTCAAGAGCATGCTTTCATATGACACTTCACAGAGAATGTTTCTATGAATATGAGAGATATGAAGGGGGAGATGTGTTCTTGGGGGATGAATATACAACCAGAATTATTGGATGGGGAAGAGTCAAACTGATACCATAGGATGGGAGGAATAGAACCCTTCCATGGGTGCTAATATTCTAGGTTTGGAAAGAAACTTGATATATGTCAGAAAGATGAGTGATGCAGGAGTGCAAACTATATTTCATAAGGATACATGAAAAATGGTCAGGGGTATGATGGTATTAATGAAAGGATTTCATATTGGAACCGTATACAAGTTTTTAGGGACTGTTGAATCGATTAAATGCAACAACATTGTTGTTCTTGAAGATGAATTGACTTTGAATCTACCTTACTCATATTGGACTGAGTCAGTTCCAACCAACTCTATAATACTTTATCAAGTCGAACCGACCATGTTATGGCACGAAAGGATGGGACACATTATAGAAAAAGGAATTTGATCTATGCACAACAAAGGTATATTAAAAGGTTTTCCTAATTGTAATATGGAAATGAATTTTTGTGAGGATTGCATATATGGGGAAAAAATCAGGTTAGGTTCCCATCTAGAGAGATAAGGGAAAAGGGGATTCTAGAATTGGTTCATAGTGATACGTTTGGGCCTGTAACATTCCCTTCACTTGGTGGATCCATGTATTATGTCTGATTCATAGATAATATTTCCAAAAATACATGGACATATTTCCTGAGAAAGAAATTAGAGGATATTTCCCAAGAACGAAATCATAGGTTTTTGAGAAATTCAAAGAGTTTAAATCTCTTATGGAAAACCAGATAGATAAAAATATCAAAGTGTTGAGAACTGAAAATGGTGGTGAATTAGGTGGAAAGGATTTTAAGCAGTTCTACAACTACAAGTAGTGTGGCATAGCATGCCAAAATAACACACCATATACCCCACAACAAAATGGAGTTTCTAAGACAAGGAAAAACACGTTGATGGACAAGGCAAGGATCATGCTCAATGGTGTTGTGATCACACAAGAATTATGGGCAGAGAGAATCAACACTGCAAAATATCTAGTGAATATGTCTCTTTCGTTAGCATTAGCCGACATAAATCCACATGAGGTATGGTTTGGTAATAATCCTTCACTCTCACATCTCAAAGTATTTGGTTCTGATTCACTTGTGCACATTCCAAAGTAAAAAAATATCAATCTGGAAAAGAAGGAAATCAAGTGTATTTTCATCTAGTACAAGGAAGGAATGAAAGGATATAAGCTCTAGGGTCTTACATCAAGGAAAATAATGTATAGTCAAGATGTGGTCTTAAGAGAAGTTGGAGGTAAGTCCAAGTATGAAGTGGTTCAAATAGATAAAGATACAGATAAAGTGAGGTTTGAACTAAGAAATGAAGGAGACGATTCAAATGAGTCAATTGAATCAGATGAAGAGGTGGGTCAGCTGACCCCAATTGTAAGGAGGTATGAATGAGTAAGAAAACCAGTCAAAAGTTATATTTTTCTTGATTTTTGTTCATTTTTGTTAGTTTCCACTGATGAGGAGACCAATTCAGTCAGGGAGGTAGTTGAATCGACAAAGGGTAGACTCCAGAAGGACGCCATAGTCGAAGAGATGGAATCCTTGCACAAAAATGAGACATGGGATTTGGTTGAATTACCTAGTGGAAGGAATCGTTTCGGTAACAATTGGGTGTTTAAGGAAAATATGAACACAATAGGTCAAGTCGATAAATTCAAATATTGATTGGTAGCGAAAGGATATTCCCAAGCCAAAGGAGTCGACTTCGGTGAAAAAATTTCCCTTATTGCAAAATTAACCTCCATTAGAGTACTGATTGCATAATTTGATCTCGATATAGAGAAAATGGGTGTGAAGAAAACATTCCTACATTACGACATGGAAGAAGAAATCTACATGAAACAACCTGAAGGATTTGTAGTAAAGGGCAAGAAATATTTGGTGTGCAAGTTGAAGAGATCCCTTTATGGTATAACAAAATCGCCAAGGATGTGGTATCAAATTTTTGACACATAAATTCTTAGTTTGGGATTTGTGAGAACTAAGGTTGATTACTTTGTATATTCCAAGGAAGAAGGCGGGTGTTTCATATATGTAGAATTGTATGTCAATGACATGTTGCTATTCGGAAACAACATGGACACAATAAGGGAGGTGAAGAAGAAACTATCCTCCAAGTTCTATATGAAGGATTTTAGTGCAACGAACTTCATTTTGGGAATGGAGATCAAGAGAGATCATGAAGTTAGAAAGCTTTGGTTGAGCTAGAGGAAATATATTGAAACAATATTAAAGAGTTTCAATATGCAGGATTGCAAACATGTTAGGTGCTAGTTCTTGTGGGAGCAAATCTAACTGA
The DNA here is from genome assembly GCA_010110895.2 of Picea sitchensis. NCBI lineage: Eukaryota > Viridiplantae > Streptophyta > Pinopsida > Pinales > Pinaceae > Picea > Picea sitchensis. The sequence goes on from SNQJ01S0117461.1 coordinate 13,959, forward strand.
TGAATAGTGTCTAAAGAAACTATTAAGCCCTAGAAAAATACCCATGTTATGTATAAAACCCATTATTAATCCCTATATATTGAATTGTTACATTTCTAGTGTTATATTTGTAAGTCATATATAACCCTTCATTGCACCCTTTCATTATAATTGTACCCTTTGTCTCCTATATATATAACAAAGAGACCTAGTCTTAGGATTATCTCATCTCATCTCATATTGTATTTTAAATTAGATATATTGTAAAATGAGTTTTTTCCCTCGAAGTGGACTATAATTGTTGATTTTTTATCATTTTTAATGCATTGGATCATAAGATTTGATATCAAAGCAATGATCCTAGGGTTTTTCTTCTCTAATCAAGTCATCTTATAATTTTCTCTATAAAAAAAAAATCCAGGTCGATTTAGATAGTGAAACTTGGAGTTATTTCGAAGACATATTAGGGTATGTGTTAGAAATGTCAACTTATATGTCATTATAATTTCAGAGATACATATTATGGACGAAAGGTGTTTTTAGTCATCCTAAATTCAATTTTAAACGTCATGTTGGAGTTTTTTCTAGAATTGTTTTCCTGGGAAGATTCAAACATTGTAACTTAGAGGTTATTTATATGACATATCAAGGTACCTGTGGTACACATTTCATATTTTGGGTCGTTATACTTTCAGATATATACCTTGTTTAAGATATGGTTTTTGACTAGTCTTATTAATGTTCTCAAACATGTGTTACATGTAAAACTATCATATCTTGTTCATCAAGGATCCAAATTTAGTGAGACCAGTTGAATTTGAAAAAGGAAAGTCCATATTAGTTATGGTACAAGTTTCATATTAAGGTATTAAATATTTGACACATGGCATTCTGTACAAGTTCACTCTCCATAATAGTCCAAAACTCGACAAGGTTTGGGAAAGTTACCATAACTTTCACTTGGAATATCAAATTTTGTTCATACCTATGGAATTGCATATAATACATATAAAAGTACTACGGACCAAAATTTCAGACTTAGAAGGGATGAAAGTTCATAAATACACCATAAGGAAGGTCGACCATGAGGACATACTCCAAATTAAGGGTTTAAAAATTACGTAAGTTACAATTGGCATAACTTTTTATTTGAAGATTTGTTTTTGGTGATTCAAAATTTATGATAAAGAGGAAAAAGAGGAGAATTATTTTTTTCTCACATGGCTCCAAAGGATCCTCCAAAATTCACTTCACCAAATAAACCTCTAGATATATCAACCATGACTCAAGATGAAATCTAAGAGGTTTATCACCAGGTGGACAACAAGATCACACAAAATAGGGAACAAATTAAAAAGAAGATGATTGAAAATAATGAAGAGATGAAAATAAATATGGATGAAATGGAAAATAATATGGATAAGAATATGGATGAAAATAAGAATGACATGAAAAATAAGATGGATGAAAATAAATAAGAAATACAAAATTCCATGTAGAAATTGCAAAATTCCATGTCTCACATGGTATTTAATGCTCTAGATGAGAGACTCCCTAAAGAACATATCAAAATGCAAGGGACTCATGAAAATAAAGGTAGAATTCATGTTGAACAACGTGTCAATAATAAGCAATTGTCAAGTTAATTTAAATCTAATAGTGGACTTAATTATGGTGGAGGTCCTAAATTCAACTTTCCCAAGATTGAATTAAAGAAGTTTGATGGAACAAAGTTCTTTACCTAGGTGAACCAAATGGAGAAATATTTCTAGATACATAATATTATGGATAATAATAAAATGATTCACATAGAAACTTTGAACTTTAATATAAAAAGATATCAATGGTATCAATGGGCAGTTAAAATCAAGCCCCATTTTTATCATTATACTTGGGGTTTATTTACAAGAGACTTAGAAGTATAATATGAGAAAGTTTGGGAACATGACTACTTCAGTCAATTGACAAAAATCAAGCACTTAAGTGATATTGAATATTATAATTCATTATTATTCATAATTTTAGGTATGGGCCGCAAGGATGTATGACATAAGTGATGAACATTTGTTGGAAGCTTACATGGGTGGATTAAAAGAAGACATCAAACATGAGATTTTCTTAAGACATCCTACAAATATTATGGAATTCATGAAATTTACTTGTAATATTCAAGCCAAGAATAAGGCTATGCACAAGTCTACCATTGAAGCATACACAAGAAGCATAAATCATTTTTGGGTTTATAATACAAGCATACTTCAATTGGCAAGGTTGACACCTTAGAAAATGGATGAAAGAAGAGAAAAGGGACTATTTTTCAATTGAGATAGTAAGTATAGTAAGGGGAATAAATGTGGTGAGAAGAAAATGTTCTACATAGAAAATGAAGAGGAAGAAGATCAAGAATTGGAACCATCACAAGATCTAGAGATATAAGAGACTACTCCAACGATATATTGTCATGCATTGGCCAACATCAGTACTCCAAAAAACCTCAATATAGAAGGATATATCAAAAATAAAAAGGTAACAATGTTTATTGATTCTAGTAGTACCCATAACTTCATCAATTTCAAATTAGAAAAGTGTCTCAATTGCTTTGTATATCTACCACTAGAGTTTCAAGTAATGATTGCATATGGATCTCCAAAAAGTTATCAACAATCATTCGAAGGTATTTGGAGATATGTCTAAGGGTATTCCCACTTTCTCAAGATCATTCCCATGCTATTCATATACAACCAATAATTGTACATCTAGTCTTCCATTTTTCTTTCTTAAAGAAGATAATCAGTGACAAAATCTCAATGAAAACTATTTAATCAAATATTAATGGAGAAGGGAAAATCATACTAGATCCAGAAACAATCATTGAAATATGGATTAATAAGCTACAAAATCGAGCAATTATTGAGTATGTCATCAAATGGAAGAACCCACCAGTGGAAGAGGCAACATGGGAAGATGATTTCTTCATGAAAAAACAACCGTGGTTGTCAAGTGTTGAGGAAAACACTTGTTTGAAGGGGAGGGACATGTTAGTCCCTAGAAAAAACCCTGTACAAAGCCCCATGTTATGTATGAAACCCCTTATTAATCCCTAGATATTGAATTATTACATTTCTAGTGTTAGACATGTATGTCGGCTAGAACCCTTCATTGCAATTTTTCATTATAATTGTACCCTTTGTCTCCTATATATATATATATAATAAGTATATATAGTCTTAGGATCATGTTATACCATCTCATAATGTATTCTTAATTAGATATATTGTAAAAGTAGGTTTCCCCCTCAAACTAGACTGTAATCATTGAATTTTGATCATTTTTAAGGCATTGGATCATAATAGAAAGAAGAAGAAATAGATGGCATGGAACATGTATCCCTATGCAAGTGTGTTGGTAGTCTGATGTATGCAATGGTTTTCACTCGACCAGACATTGCTCATACAGTGGGAGTATCGAGAATATACATGTCAACACCTAGAAAAGAGAACCATTCAATTGTCAAGAGAGTGTTCATGTATTTGTGTGGCACAAAACATTATGCTATATGATACCAATGAAACCATGAAGTTTACTGGAAAATAGAAGTGCATGTCTTTGTCAACATCAACTGGGATGGAGATATGGATCAACGAAGGTTGACAAATGGATATGTGTTCACGATATTCAATGGAGAAATTAGTTGAACAATTAAGAGACAAGTGGTCATCTAACAACAAAAGATGAATACATGGAATTCACTCATGGAAGAAAAGAAGCAGTATGGATGCAATGATTGTGTTCAGGGATTAGGTATGAGTATAGAACTATAAAGATAAATTGTGATAGTCAAAGAATAATATTTTTTTCAAAGAACCTAACATACCATTCTAGGATGAAGCATATTGATGTACTATACCATTTTGTAAGAGACATGGTGGAAAGAAATAAGGTGTTGTGGAGAAAGTAGACATGTTGGAAAACATAGTAGACTCTTTGAAAGAGTCTGTGAGTGTTGTGAAGTTCTCTTGGTGGAGAGAGGAAATCAAAATTACTACCATGGGTTTGTGAACAAAATTCAATAAGCTCCCATGTTCAGTAAAGAAGACAACAAGTGGGAGAATGTTGGGTCGTTATATTGTTTGTAGTGAAAGTTGAAGTTGAAAGTGATCAACCGAGAAAATTCAAAGTTGAAGTGATCGAAAAACTTTTGAGAGATTAGATAACAAGAGGTCATCAGGAGTTCGTGTGGAAATTGACAAATGACCAAATGGAGGTCAACTGGAAATCCAACTGGTAGTTGACTGTAACAAAATCCCTATATTTGCAGGATTTGTATCCAATGATCTACGTGGATTTTTAACCATTTTTGGATTCCATGATTTAGGGTTTTTCTTATTTTAAATCCTATAAATAAGGAACATTGTAATTAATACAATTAAATTACAATGCATAAAATAAAAATAAAAATGAGAAGTAACAAAAAAAATTGCTAAGAAACCCTGTCCTTCACTCCAAGAAGACCTCGCAACTATGCAAGTTTGTGCTCATTGAAGATTTTGTTGAAAATGTAGATATCTGCACGGATCTGATGAAGTAGATGCACCATTGATATGTCCACACATATCCACTTTCTCTTATTGTAATGAATAATATCCCAATAAAGTTTGGATGAAGCTTTGAAAACCATGTGGTCGTTTCCGAAAAAAACATTGAAATTTTGTTCATTTTAAAACAATCATAACTTCACTTCCCGGACTTTGTTTCGGTCGATTGTTTTTTTGAAATTGGATATTTTCCCGAGAGGAATTCAAATATCCAATTTGTTTCTAAAAATTGTTCTCATAAAATATCATAATTGAGTCTGATGTGCGCAACTCCTTTTTTTTGTTTCCTGAGATGCATGCATTGTGCATGGAAAAGTGTCTGCATGTGACCCCTGAGATGCATTCCATATATATTCCACATGAAATTCAGTTTTTTTTTTGAAATGGAGTAGACATCATCTTCAATTAATGGAATACATATTTGTGCAAATACTTGTGTAGAATACTCTTTGGAATAAAATGTTTGATCTTCTGATAGCTTCTCTTATGGCTCTATCTGTTCAACCTCCTGCATGAAATATTCACAATCCTCTTTATTCTCAAATAGAACCTCCAATGTGGTCCATAATTCATTTGGAGTTGATTCTTTTGAGTCATCATATACTTGATGGATAATTTCAGGAGAAATAAACCAGAGGATACATCCTATGGCCATATCTTGTCTATTGAGAAAAATGTTTTTTCTCATCGGTAGAATCAAGCTCTACTTCCATTTCCATAGTTATTTGATACAAACCTATGCATCTGAGTAGAAGCATAATTTTTGGCTTCCATTCCAAATAGTTATGAGGCGTGAGAAGTATCATCGGTGAATAATCCATCTTTTTTGTATTCTTCAATCTTCAATACATGAAAAAATAATTTGGTGTATCTTTTGCTTAACAGTCTGTTGGCTCTGATACCATGTAAGTGTGTTGAATCTACAAAAAATAGATCTAGCTAGAAAATACCACACACATTTGCAGAGAGAATTTGTGAAAGAAGAAGTAAGAGAGAAAGACTGGAAGAATTCTCATTAACCGTAAAGAGTGAATAATTTACAATAGATATATGATACATGAGTAACTAATGCACCATAGTGGTGGTCTAGAGTGATCTGGACACACACCATCATTTACGAGAGTAAACTACCACCTAGTCTAGTGTCTCAGGTAGTTACGGGAGTGAACTGCCACCTAGTCTGAGTTAACTAGTCTATCAGTCTTCGGTTAACTGACTGAAACAAAGTGAAGTGAGGAGGAGATTAGGGAATCATGAGTAATGTTCTAGTCTGGTGATGATCCCAAGGAAAATGCGCATTAGCTGGTGATGATCCCAATGTTTCATGGTGATAATCCCAATGTAGCATCTAGACTCCACTCAACTGATAAAACTCAAGTGAAAATTGAAGAGAATATTCTCCCTAGAGGAATATTCTTCCTAAAATATAGGAGACTGAATAATGACTAATAAACAAGGAAAAACCTTAGGAAAAATAAATCCTAGGTGTGTGTGAAGTAACTCCAACAGTTGACTGCAACATAATCTTTGTATTTGTAGGATTTGTATCCAATGATCTACGCGGATTTTTAACCATTTTTGGATGCCATGATTTAGGTTTTTTCCTATTTTAAATCCTATAAATAAGGTGCATTGTAATTATATTAAGTTTATGTTGTTGTCAATATTCTTGATTATCTTTAGTAGAAGGTTGTCGGTCATGTAGATGTAAGATGAATTGGTTGTAGGGTTGTTCTTGTGTAAGCAAGAGGGTATGATAGTGATTGTGTATTAGGTATAGACAAAGATTAGTCATGTAACCATTTATTGTGAATGGAAAGAAAACAAGAGGGCAAGTCACTCAAGGAATGTCGATTTTCCCATTTGGGTTTCCAGGGTAAAATGTTTATGTATTGTGTGATTTCTTTGTTATTTACTTTCTTGATTAAATATGTCTTCTTCTCTTCTATTAGGTTTAGTGTGGAAGTATGTTTCCTAACAATTTATGGGATAAGGGATACCTTAGTGTAGTAATTTGACTATTTAATCTATGAAGGTGTACATACCCTACCCCCTTCCAAATTAAAACGCATGACCTCTGTTGGCCCTCGACCAAGTTTTGGAGAACCTTGGTCATGTTTGACCATTTTTGGGACTTCAACAGGTTGGTCGAAGACGAAGCACCAGGCGGAGCGAAGATTGTGGGATCTTGCCCCCTTTTGTGGGATTTTTGGGTTTAGGGTTTATGTAACGGGTATGGGGTGTCGACCCATGGGTTTACCCATGTTTAGGCCCCATTTGTAATGTATAAATAGATATCTAGGCAATGTAAGAAGGGGATACCTAGTAGAATCGAATTAGTGTAGAACTAGAGGCTTTGTTCATATTATGTGTTAAGACTTGCAGAGCGAAGTGCAAGTGATTGTAAGAAGCTTGTGTGTAGACTGTGTAAGAAGGATTTGTGCTATGACCTAGCTCGGGGAAGGAAGATCTGCTGAGGTGCGCACAGATATCTTATCCTATGTAGAGTTGGTATTGTGGCTCTGTGCATTGAAAGAAGATAATAAAGAGAAGAAGAGTTGGTGGACGTAGCCCCACGCCGGGGGTGAACCACGTATATCCCATGTTATGGAGCTTTGTGCTATACTGTTCATGTGGTTTTGTATTTATTTGCTTAGTGCTTAGTCTGGATGAATGTTTAATTCTTAGTAATAGGAATGAATGCTAGATATGATCTATTTCTATATGCTAAGTGCTTAGATGTGCTAGATCTTGTCAAATACTGTGTTGTTCTATAACTAAGGTTTTACCTGCGATGTGAATAAGGGTTAAAGACTAATGAATGTTAACTGCTAAGTGCTCTATTAAATCATTGTGATCATAGATCTGTGTCCCAGCTAGGCTATAGACACTTGAGTCCTACAACCCCCCCTGCCTCTACCTGGGGTGAGACCTCATCTGCTTCACAAGTGTTGCCGAAAGGGCCGATAGTTATGGTTTTGTTGGTGTGTTGTTGAAGCATTGAACCTTGGGTCTGCCCCTATGCCAACAAATGGTTCTGTTGTCGGGACTTGAAACTATGATTGTTGGGAACTGAGGAAAAGAAAAAGCTCTATGCGTAGATCTGTTGCTATAGTTTACAGTACTCTACTTGACTTGTGAAGCTATGTGCTAAGAAGAGAAGTTTGATCTGAAGAAAAGAGGTAATATCTTAAAGATTTGTGCTCTGATAAAGGTAATATAAGTGGAAATTTTTGTTTCGAAAGAATGGATCTAGGTATAATTGATAGATTTTGTCCTAGTCTGAAAACTAGGGCACAACTAGAAGAAAGAATATATGATATGAATAGATCTGATAAAAATAGTGAAAGATATGTTATCCCTATGCATAGAAAGAATTTTTGGACTAACAAGTGGATGCAGGATCCTAGAAATAATTTTTTGCAGGTTAGTCACTGTGATCCCAGTGCGCAGTACAAGAAAGGTTGGGGATCGTTTAATAGAAAGAGAGGATTGACATTATGTTATAATTGCAGAAGACCAGGACATCGTGCTAAGGAATTATGGTAGAAGTCTTATTTGACTTTGTTGTAAAGCTATTGGACATGAAGTTTTGGATTTTCCTAGAATGATTGCTAAAGTTGAGAAGATGAATATGAGACAAGAAAACCATGAGGAAGGTATATAGACTAAGGATATGCTAAAGAACCAAAAAGAATCAGAGGCTATATTATTGCAGATGAAAGAAACATTGAATGGTCACAGAGACATCAGTTTATCAGATATTTTAAAAGAGAAAGATTGCATAGAAACATGAATAGGAGACTTCGACATAGACTGTGTATTGGATGCATAAACACAGGTGAACATTATGACAGAAAGTACTTGGGAGATCTTAGGAAAGACTTCTATGATTCCTTCATTAGGAGGAATAAGATTTTTTAAAGGAAAGTTGATAACCCTACGTGGAAGACTTGCCCATGTACCTATGATTTCTCATGAAACGTCGACAGAAGAGGAATTTGAGGTCATTAAGTTTGCTGAGAACAACGATCCCTTTTCACTTTTGTTAGGAAAGACTTGTATCGAGAGAGATCAGATCCGAAGGAGAGAAGAAGAGGAATCTATAGAACAAAGAAAGGAAGAATTAAGGGATTTCATGGCTAAGAGAATAGCGCGCTTAATAAAAGAACAAGAGGACACGTCAAAGCAACTGAGGGCTAGATACTTAGCTGACGAAGTTGAAAGAACACAAGAAGGCTTAAAGAAACTATTCATGCAGGAGAGTAGATAACCTACTCCAGAAACAGTAAGAGAAGAAGTATTATCCTCGAACCTTGTGAAAGATCCTCAAAAGTGCGAAGTTACTATGCTAAGAAAAGATAAGAACAATAATGGAAAGAGGGATCCATAGCCACAAATCATGGGAAAGAAAGATAGAAAAATCTGTAAGAAGAAAGAAAATATAGAAAAATTGCAAGAGGTTCCAGAGAGGACTTCGCAAAAGGCAGACTTGCAGAACTTGAACCTCGCCAGAATAGCAGAACAACGTTGATTGGCACTTCGCCATGATGAAGAAATATAACCATTGGAGGCTACCTGACTGTTAGAATGACGCTCCAGAATGGCTATAAACGTAGTTGTTGAAGGAACGTTCGTCATTGGACCGTTGGGACCACGCCATAATGGATGGAATTGTATTGATTGAGGCATTCATGCCCATTGGAGGAGTCTGCTACGATGTTATCTATTTATCCCGTCGAGTGTTGCATCGAGGACACTTTAGTGAATTGTGATTATCCGATCCCACAGAGAACTAATTTCTTTCACGCAGTTCTTATTGTAACCTTTCCATCCGTTCTGCTACCTTAATTGTTTATTCACTGACCTGATATATCTAATCTCGAGTGTGTATGTCGGGTGACCTTAGAATAGTAGAGAAATATGTCTAAGAAATCCTAATAGACATCGTGAATCAGAAGGTCCTGTCTGTAGGAGTACAGGCCTCATCAACGAGAGGAGTGCAAGTATCCCCATAGGCTTCCCATCGATCTGGGCCATCCGGAACTGCGACAGAGAAGAGAAGAAATCATCGTGATAACTTGGAAAATGAAAATCTCATCCCATCAATCCTACCCAACTATATCCCACCTCTGGCTGGCACGATTAGTCATGATATCATCCCAAGGGACTTTGACTATACATGGATTACTGCGTACCTCCCGAATGGGATACACACAGTTGGACTGTCGTTAGGACAGATTATGACACTAAAGATCAGTGACCTCAACTTAGGAGACTGCAAGAACTATGGCATGCTGACACCTCACAAGTATTTGACAAAAACAATAGGGAAGAAGTCGAAGATAATCCCCCAGCCATAGACTATGGACATCGCAAGATCAACCATCCTCAATGTAATGAAGATTCCACACTTCGACAGACATCAGGAGGTTAACGCGTGCATTAAAATCCTCCTGTCATGCTACCATGGTGGTTATCTGTGGTTGGATCAGCACATCACCATAGAACCGGTGTTGATCCATAGGATCAATGGATTAAGCATGCAAGGACTCGACCCTCAGGATTTTTACCCAGGGAAGGTTGCAGATTGTACCCTGGGGTAGCACATAAAAGAAACCTATGATGATGTGGAGAAAGGGAAGCGGAGCTACAAGGTATCCTCCATACAAAATGGCGCAGTGCACCTAACCTTCCAGTTGATCATTGGTAAGCTTGTTAGGAAGAAAATACCAACACAGGTCATAGGGTTCGTCGTCGACCTCGCAGGCAAATGCATCGAAGGGATGCAAATGAACTCGGCAAGCTTCCTCATTAACCAGTTGGAGAAATATTTTCATGAAGCACAGGACCAGGGCTACGAGTTTTATTTTAGTTTTTTTTTTATTCTCATTGCCTTCATTTCTTAGGAGATGTGGGAAGGAGCGACCTTCTTTGAAATTGAGCCATCCGAACCACTAGCTGCGAAGTTCACTACGCTATGGTATTAGAGCGACATGGAGAAGAAATGGTAGTCAAACGTGGTGTTTCACACCTATTATTTAAAGTTGAAGAGGGTCATTGAATCCTTCCCTCGCATGACATTGAACACTCTGCATAGGTTCAGGCCACTTGCGAAGTTTTGCATAGACAGGCACTTCATCTATATCACTGCGTATGGAGAGAAACACAAAGAAGAGCTCTAGTCTTATTACAAACTCACATAGGAGGACATGGAAGAAATAACCAAGGAATGGCCTGCAGAGTTCCTTGTACCCATTGACCAGTAATAACTCTCTGACCCCGAACTCATCAGAATCCCTATGGTCACTCGCGAAGAAAATGATGCACCCAATAGTAGCAGGAAGAAAAAGAAGGAATAGGTACAAGAATTTAGCAGTGCATCAAAGGAAACTACACCAGATTCACCTGAAGGAGGATGTGGTGATGAGGTAGACAAAGAAGAGGATGAAGGGGAAGAAAACAAACAAAAACATGGTGAAGTGACACCGCCTAAGGATCCCATCATGGAGGTTGAGACATCCAAGAAAATAAAGGGTTCCTCGAAGAAACCTTATCGTGAAAGAAGTCAAAAGCCAATAAACCTCCATTTCAGACTGTGCTCATGGTAGATGATATTGACCTCATCATCGTCATTGTATCAGATACCTCAGAGGAAATTTTGCAGTGAAGAAAATACAAACATGAGACAATGTTTAACTGGATCGAGGCGAAGCTCAAAGGGGTACAACAGACTCTTTATTCAAGCTGCGCAATGTCTACTGCGTTGTTTTCAGCAAGGGACATAGAAGTAGGAGATGAGATTTTCGAGCTACGAAGATTAGAAAACTCGACCAAGGCTCACCTTCATCGGGTCGAGGAGGAAAAGGAGCAGGCCATAGAGGAATTAAATCAAGAAAAAGAAGAATCCCTATAACAATGCTAGGTTGTGCAACAAGAGAAAGATGATGTCCAGGAGAAGTTTGCAGAGGATAAAGTGAAAATCTAGAAGGAAAAAGAATAGATTCTCACAGAGAAGATGGGATTCAAGGAGGCAGTCACCAGAGAAATTCACTCTATGTCAGACCTCGCAAATATAGAAGAAGACACAATGGAGATTCAAGTGGAGAAGCTCGTTGAATCTATTCAACAGCTTTAAGCAAGAGTGGTTGAGCTGGAACTGCAAATTATGCCAAGCACTCTGCAGGAAGTGCAAGATCAGAGGGAATAAACTACTCGGAGCGCAGTCAAAAGAATCAAGGAAATGGACTTAGAATGAAAGAAATTAAGTAGTCGAAGTGCGTAGACCTATGAGCGCCTTACAGAGGACCCAGAACTAAAGACATTAGAGTCACACCTCCAGGAGGAAAAGCAACAAGAAGCAATAGTAAAAGCACAGTTGAAGCCGTTGTCAGCAGTCGAGAGGATGAAAATTTCCTAGGAACAACGCACCATTCAGCAAAAGGTCCATGCCATCTAGAGTAAATTCATGGAAGTAACCCAGAGGCTACAACCACTATAGGATGAATTATGCACATTTTTTGAGGAGATTGAGGGACAAGGTGCACAGCTAAAACAAGTAGTCACCACGATGGAACAATGATTGTAAGGACTGGTGATCGAGAAATTCATTCAAGAGTTCGCCGAGCAGGAGGCTCTGGCAAAGCATCAGGTCGAAGCAAATCGAGCTAATCTCGAGTCCTTTGAAGTAGAGTTGTCTAGATCAGAGTGACTTGGGACGAGTCACAGGTGAGTGTTGGGGGCTTGTTGGCCCTCGACCAAGTTTTGGAGAACCTTGGTCATGTTCGACCATTTTTGGGACTTCGACAGGCTGGTCAAAGACAAAGCGAATATCGCGGGATCTCGCCGCCTTTTGTGGGATTTTTTTGTTTAGAGTTTATGTAATGGGTATGGGATGTCGGCCCATGGTTTTACCCATGTTTAGGCCCCATTTGTATTGTATAAATAGATATCTAGGTGATGTAAGAAGGGGAGACCTAGTAGAATCGTCTTAGTGTGGAGCTAGAGGATTTGTGCATACTATGTGTTAAGACTTGCAGAGCTAAGTGCAAGTGATTGTAAGAAGATTGTGTGAAGACTATGTAAGAATTATTTTTGTTGTGACCTAGCTCAGGGAAGGAGGATCTGGCGAGGTGCACATAGATCTCATGTCCTATGCAGAGTTGGTATTGTGTCTCTGTGCATTGAAAGAAGATAATAAAGAGAATAAGAGTTGGTGGAAGTAGCCCCACACCAGGGGTGAACCACGTATATCCTGTGTTATTGTGCTTTGTGTTATATTGTTCATGTGGTTGTGTATTTATTTGCTTATTTCTTAGTCTAGATGAATGTTTAATGCTTAGTGATAGGAATGAATGCTAGATATGATCTATTTCTATATGCTAAGTGCTTAGATGTGATAGATATTGTCGAATATTGCGTTGTTTTGTAACTAAGGTTTTACCTGCAATGTGAATAAGGGTTAAAGACTAATGAATGTTAACTATTAAGTTCTCTATTAAATCATTGTGATCACAGATCTATGTCCCGTCTAGGTTGTAGACACTTGAGTCCTGCAACCCCCCCTGCCTCTACCTCGGGTGAGACTTCATCTTCTTTGCAGGTGTTGCCGAAAGGGTCGGTAGTTAGGGTTTTGTTGGTGCATTGTTGAAGCGTTGAACCCTGGGTCTACCCCTGTGCCAACAAACTCCAAGGAGGAAACACATGTTGTTAATTATTAGGCCCACTATACCTCCCTATAAATGACTTGCGTCAATGTTTAAGTGGACCCAACAAATAAGTCATCTACCATCATTGTTCGCATGAAATGACACTTCCATCAAAAATTAAATGATACATTGCCAAATTTTTAAGTTTTATTACAATATATTATTTATATCACATATTACATGTTGTTCATGGGTACTTATGGAATCATTGCATCTATTTTTGAATTGATGCTTTGAACTAAACTAGTGTGTCCCATCGTCAAGACAAATTTGATCATGATGATGGACCACACTAGTCTTGTCCAAAAATTGAACTCAAAAACAAATGTGATCACTCTCAAAATAGCCACAAATAATGATATTAATATCATACGTCTAATATTAGTAATATTACATATTATATTTATTTAATATATCAAATACAAATATGTATTACACATACACTTTAACAT
>SNQJ01S0117463.1:9886-27692 GCA_010110895.2 Picea sitchensis
TGATGAGTATTTGACACATGATTGGTATATACTTGGTACATGGTTGGATGTACTTGTTTATGGTACAGGTTGTTTGGCACAGGTTGGTGCATGGTTGATGCACTTGTTTATGTTGGCAGATTGATATTTGTTGAGGATTGTTGCCTCATCTCAGTTGGTGCTGAGAATGTAAGATGGGTCTTGCATATAGAACTGGTGCTCTTGTAGAGTTGTACTCTATTTAGTTGTTGCTGAAAAACCCCCAGATTGAAGTCCATAATAAAAAGAAAAATTGTGCATACATCTTGTGTTCTTTCTGTTCCTTGTGGAGATGATTTGTTGATGATATGTTGTTGACATATGTTGTTGATATGTATTCACATCTAACTGATTATAAATTACATCAATGAGTAATGAGCAAATGTTGAATGTTAACTAAGGAGTTTTTGTGTAAGAGGGAAGTTTTGGGAAAAAGATCCCCACACTCATTCACACCCCCCCCCCCAAGTGTGGTAGGTGTGTCCAAGAAGAATTCCTAAGGGAAAACATCAAAACGTTGTGCACAAAATTTTCTCGTTATGCTTGTCGTTGCAAAAATTGAAAGACTTGTTCTTGTGAAAATCGCCTCATTCTTATTCTCCTTAATTGGTTCTACCAGCAACGAAAAGCATGGGAGTACGCGATAGGGTCGGAGAGTCGAGGATAGGTGCATTATATTCGAAAGTGTGGGATATTCCACTTACCCTAACTACGTGAAGGTATATGGAAGGATATCCCTATCGAGTGTCTAAATACTAAAGTTCAACACTCACCGCTCTCCATTATTCGTACTAATGAAGGTCGTGCAAAGGACTTTTGTGAAGAGCTCAGGGAGAGTGTTTATAAAAGAACTAACCTCAAATGAAATATGAACTACTCTCCTTATCTAGTCGCACGCAACTATAGGTCTAGAGCTTCAGACCTCTTCTTCCGGTGTGGTGCCCTGCATCTAAAGCAGATGCGTGCATGCATCATATATAATATGTATACAGATAAAATTGTTGGTATTTTCTATAAGCATTGCTTCCTTTCATTCAAATAACACACTATATTGCTCCTGTCAAACCCACTATAGAAAAATGGAGTAATATTCCTTCTATGATTTCAATTGTATATATGGGGACAACAATTGAAATACAATTTGGTCCTTTATTGGGCTTTTTGATATTGGTGTCTTCGATAATGCTTATTTGTTCCGAGTAGCACTTCTTGTGTCTAGTATGATCAATATGAATTCAGTTACGAAGTTAATTGTGATGGTTAAGTTATAATTCAGGGTACTACTTCAACAGGAGAATATAAGGTATTCAAGATCTCACGTGTATTCCACATGCAAACTCAACATCTATTCCACTGGGACCCTTTACTGTGTATTCTCAATTACTGGATAGGGTAGAGCCTAGGGAAATTTATGGCAATTTTCGATTCTAATGGTATTCTAGAAGGGATTGTAACGAGAGACAAAGGATATTTTTTGATGGCTTGACATTATTTAGTATTTGCAAAACAAATTATATCTCTTAGAGTGAGAATCATACATTCTTAAAGAACTGTTTTGGACTCGATCATAGAAAGCTCATTCCTGAAAGGAAGTTGGAAGTGTCTCATTAGAGCATATGGATTTCCCCTCCATCAGAGTTTTTCTTGTATGTATTATATATTTGCGGGGTAGTGAGTTCCAGTTCAGTTGTCAAATCGGTCTATTATGTATAAATTTGAAGCTTAAATCAGACAACCTTTATCATAAATAAAAAATTTCTTAAATGAAAGAAATGGATGTGCTTCCAGCTAGTTCAATTCACAATTCAGTTCTTCAAACTACCACAACTATCCAATAACTAAATGGAACTACTCTAACCACCCATATGACCATTTAAAGGAAGCAACGTGCAACCATAGGGGCATTCTTAGGAGGACAAAAAATTTTTGGAGAGATTATTAGAGAAATAAGTTTCTGAGAGAAAACTTTTGGCAGAAATTTCAAAGTAGTATGCTAGGAGTGTTGTGAGGACTATACATTTCATTATTTTATTACATCTTCAGCAGAGATTGACAAAATTGTCGGTAGTAAGGGGTCTTGTGAATGGGTGAAGAGGATAAGTGAGGATGATTTTGTTGGCCTTCATAAGGTAAAAATTTACTTGTTTAGTTTGTTGTAATAAGGATCGATTTGATTCGGCTCTAATCATTTTTACTATGCAAGTTCTGTCCTTGTGATTCGCCACCATAGCTCCATTCCTTCTTGGCTTAGCTTTCTTTTTCTTTTTCATGCTTGGTATTTCTATTTTACATTAGGTATAGGGGGGCTAAAGACCATATACCTGGCCCTAGTCTACGTAGGGACTTGCAGATTTTGAATATTATGAATTTGTATGAATTTGTTTTTAATAAAAATCATTTCTTTCTCGCTCGGCACTATCTTCTGATCTTTCTTTAAAATCCTCAGTTTTCTTCATCTTTATTTATTTAACACTCTGATTTCATAATAAAAAAAAAAAATTGGATAAAATCTTTAAAAAGACAAACTAAATATGTTTATATTGTTAACAATCATGTTCATAAAGTTTAATTTACTATCTAATTAGTGTACATAAACTTTTTTCATTTTATTATTTTAATTTTATTATTTTTACATCCTAACTTTAAAAAGGAAAATGAACAAATTCATGAATATGTTATATGTATATATGTTTTACTCATTAATTAGTTTAATGTATATAAACCTTTTTGTTTTTGTACTATTTCAATTTTATTATGTTTTAGTCACATCCTAACTCCTAATGAAAATATAAAAAGGTTATATCATTTAAATGTTATCTATATTCTTGAAACTAACATAGTTTATTAGCTTTCTTAGCTTTTGGTTAACTTTGCTTTATTTCTTTTTCTTTTTTCTTAAAAAAAAAAAAACTTTGTGTTTCTATTTTTTGTGCATTTCCTTTATTAAATTTAATTTTGTCACTACAAATGTATAAACTCCACATAGAAGTTGTTAAAATTGTAAATAACATAAAAATCACGAAATTGCATAAAAATTAAATATTGTTAAAAGGTTAAATTATAAGGCAAAGGAATTCATTTTTGGACTATACGTTAGGGTAAAGATGGCCTAGATTTAAATGTGAATTATTTTCTAAGGCTTTAAGCCTAGGGTAACATTCTCGTCTCTTCTTGCCTAGCCCCGCGGGAGGTTGAAAATGTTGATGTTGGAGACTCTCTATTCTTTTGGCATCAACACTATCGACCCTGACATTATACTGGGAAGAGTACAAAGGCATATGGGAGGATTAAATATTGATAATCAAGGAGCTTCCAGATCAAGAAGGAAATAATAATTCAAACCTCGAGTGGCTTAGAATCAAATTGTGGGAGGAGGATATTTTAAAGGAACCATACATGACATAAAGGTTGATCCTGTGGTGACGCGGGAAAAAAAGAAAAGAATTGAAATTGCGCAGATGAATAGAACCATCAAACATATGCAGAATGAGATAACTAGACTAAGAAGGGGAGATAATTACATGCCAAACCCAAGAATTCCAATTCCCAAGCAAAGGAGGAAACCTCCCCCTGAAAATAGAGTGAGGTTTGAGGATACTGATAACTCACAAATACCAAGGGTTCTCAGACAACCTACTCCAAACGTGGTTGTTTTGGATGATGCCTATGACGAGCAATTAATCAAGCAAGAAAATTATTACTTACCTGATGAAATCTCTGAAACTGTGTAGATGGATGGATGCGAGACATCCATGTATATATTTGGAGAGGGTGACAATGATCCTAACTCGCAAGAAAATGTCATCCAGATAAGAGGGTTTGTAAATAGACCAAAGAGTAAAGGCAAATATGACAAGGAACAACACAAAGAAAAAGAAAAAGAAAAAACAAATGAAAATGTGTTGAATGAGAAAGTGAGAGATTGAAATGGAACCAAAAGACAACACATGGCATCGAGCTCCACTCAAATGACGTATAATGTCGTGGAGTACCTAAGTAAATTCAGGATAACTCTTCCTTTTACGGAAGTGGTAAAGATTCCTCAACAGAGAAAAACCATATTGAAGCTGATGGATGATCCATCGGAAAGAACTGAAGTTGTCATTACTAGTCCAAAACAGAGCTAGAGCCCATCATTTGCCAAGCTGAGAGGTAAAATTTCTCCCTTCTACATTTCAATTGAAAATCATGATGTTGCATTACACAAGTGTTTAGTTGACACTGACATGACAAATAATATAATGTAGCTTGCAGTCATGGAGGCATTGGGAATGAGTTTCACTAAGTATTATGAAACTAGTGAGAGCATATATGCAATCGATTCTATAAAAGTGTCAGCGTACGAAGAAATCAATGATTTTTATGCTTCGATTACAACAACCCCCCGTATCATCACATTTTTCAATATTATTGTGGTAAACCTTCCTCCAACATATGGGGTTGTGCTGGGAAGATATTGGACATCCATGATCGGTGGATATATAATGAACGACATAAGTTGTATGATTATACCAAACAAGGAGGGAGAGATGATTAAAGTACCCTGTGAACCCAGAAAACCCTTCTCCTTCAGGAAGAAGGACAATGAATTAATGGAAGATTATATAGATGTTGGGATTGGAAACTATGATATCTTGGAAATGGAGCACAATGAAAGCCTAGAGAGAGTTCAAGGCTTGGGAGGCCAGGAGTGTCCATTTGAAGGATACTAGAGGATGTCATTCGATGGAGCATGTTCTAAATCTAGGAATGGAGTTGGAATTGTTCTTATGAGTCCAAATAAGACAATGCATCTGCATGTTGTAAGAATGGAGTTTCCATGCACAAATAATGAGGCATAATATGAATATTTGATCCAGGGGATGATCCTCGCATAAGAAATGAAAATAGAACATCGCATTGTGACTGGAGATTCAGAGTTGGTCATCAATCAGGTTACCCAAAGGTACAAAATCAAAAATCAAATACTTAAGTTGTATTTCAAAAGAGTTAATGAACTGATGGAATCTTTCATCTCTTTAAACATTGCTTTCATTCAAAGGGAAAATAATCACCAGTCTGATTCACTAGCCTTGGCGGACTCGTTATCAAACCCAGATGATGTCCAAAGAAAAACGTCTTTCTAGGTAGAAAGAGCTTTTCGACCATCCATGCCCGATAATGTTGAGTACTTACAAGTGTTTTAGAATGATGAATAGTTGGAAATATTTTTGTTAAACGATGATGATGAAGAAGACGATAGCTTGTATGTCATCCCAAAATATTGTATACAAGTTGAATCTCTGTTTACAAAAGACGATCATGCCAAGAATTGTCTTGAAGAAGTTTCAATTCAAAAGGTGCAAGAAATGAGAAAATTCAATATTGGAATGGACAAGTCCCTGAAATATGCAAACTTGGGACTTGATTGTACCACTGAAGAGGTTGATCAATATGTTTTCTTATTCAAATAATATATTGATGTATTCACTTGGACCTATGATGATTTGAAAGCCTATGATAAAACAATATTCCATCATATCATTCCTTTGAGGGAAGAAGTGAAACTAGTGAAGCAAAAAATAAGGATGATGAATCCCAAGTTGAAACCTCTAGTAAAAATCAAATTGGAGAAGTTGAATAAAGAAGGGATAATTTATCCCATCATACACTCAAACTAGATTTCAAACCTAGTGATCGTAAGGAAAAATACTAGGGAAATGTGGTTGTGTTGACTTTAGAGTTTGTAACAAAGTAAACATAAAAGATAATTTTCCTTTTCCTAACATCGAGTTTCTTCTACAACAAGTTACTAGATCAGCCTGCATGTCCATGTTGGATGGTTTCTCTAGATATAATTAGGTTTTAGTGGCTGACGAATATAGAGAAAAGACAACATTTATCACACCATGGGAGACATATGCATATGCTAGAATTCCCTTTGGTTTGAAGAATGTTGGAGCCACATTCCAAAGGGCCATGGATCATGCATTCAGTGGGTTGATAGGAAATTTTATGGAAGACTATCAAGATGACTTGACGATGCATTCAAAAAAAATGGAGGAGCATATCCATCATTTAAGAAAGGTTTTTCAAAGATGTATATTTTACGACGTTTCTATGAATCTAAAGAAATGCTTTCTCGTTGTGACTCAATGCAAGTTGTTGGTACATATTGTGTGCAAAGAAGGGATTTACATAGATATGAAAAGAGTTAAAGCAATAAATGATCTCAACCCCCCAACATCCAAGAAGGGATTCTAGTCATTCTTCGAGAAATTCAATTTTGTGCGAAGATTTGTTCTTGATTACGCAAGCATCGTAAAGTCGATCAATATGTTGTTGAAAAAGGAGCAGAGATTCAAGTGGACAATAGATACTCAGGAAGCATTCAAAAATATCAAAGGATCAATCATCGTTGCTCCTGTCCTCATCAGTTCTGAATTCCAAAGAGAATTTATTATCTATTCATTTGCTACAGAGGTAGTTGTTGCATCTGTTCTCACTTAGAAAAATAGCAATGGAGAAGAAATCCCAATAAGTTTTATGAGAAAAACCCTACACGACTATGAGTTGAGCTATTCAGAACTCGAGAAGAAATCCTTGGCTCTTGTAAAAGAAGTAGCACACTTTTGGACGTATATATTAAACTCCCATGTTATATCTTATGTTCCCTCATCACTAGTGAAGATGTTTCTAAATCAACAGTTGAGAGAAGGAAAATGTGATAACTGGTTAGCAAAAATTCAAGAATATGATATCAAGATTAAACCTTTAAAGGAAATCAAGGGACAAGGTTTATGCAAGCTCATTGTGAATCGGGACTCGATCGATGGGATGATTTCAATCTCAGTCAGAGAACCATTAGCTTATTCGGAATGGTACGAAGATATTATATTCTACTTAAGGTCCGGGCAATTTCCAATTACAATGAATCCCAAGGAGTGAAGGACACTCAAGATGAAGGTGAACCAATACATGTTGATTGCTGACATACTATTCAGAATAAATTTTGATGGTATATTGATGATATGCGTCGATGAAAATCAAGCCTAAAAACTGATCAAGGAATTTCATGAGTGAATATGTGGTGGAAACGTTGCACCTACTGCAACCTCCCACAAAATAATCAGAGAGGGATTTTACTAGCCATCAATATTCATATATTCGTATGCCACAATAAGGAAATGTTTTTCATGCCAACAATTTTCAGGAAAAATGAAGAAATTCGTGATGCCTTTGCAGCTGATTGTGGTAGAAAAACATTTTCCCAATGGGGATTTGATGTTGTTGGGCCGATTAATCCACAATCTAGAAAGGGGCATGTGTACATTCGTATAGATACCGATTATTTCACAAAATGGCCGTAGGAGGTGGAGCTAAAGAAGGTTGATGTTGAAGAACTGATTAAATTCCTCAAAGACAACATTTTGTCGAGATTTAGTGTCCTTGATAAATTTATCATAGACAATGGTTCAATCTTCATTGGGTCAAAGTTCACAGAGTTTTGCGGACAATATGGAATCATCATGGGTCAATCATCAAATTATTACCCACAAAGTAATGGCCTTGCTGAATCCACAAAAAAAAACACTTGTGCAGATACTGAAGAAAATCGTTGATAGCAACCAGAGGAATTGGCATCTGAAGATAACGGAAGAATTATGGGAAAGAGGAAAAACCCCAAAGGATAGCACAGGTGTTTCTCCATATCTATTGGTTTATGGGAAAGAGGCAAAAATGTCAATTATCCTCTATCACAATGCATTGATCTATGTTGTTAATACCAAGGATAGAGAAGGCAGTTCACCCATCCAGAGGAGAATCGATCAGTTACTGAAGTTGGAAGAGGAATGAAGCAAGGCCCTAAATTGATCTTCTCAGAGGTAGGAGAGCATCAAGATATATTTTCATCAAAGAAAAACTATGAAGAACTTCTAGAAGGGGGAGTTGGTGCTACTTTGGAGAAAGGCCAAGGAGAAGTCATCCATGCATACGAAGTTCAAAGCACTTTGGATTGGATCATACGTCATCGAGAAGATATTGGGACTTAAATCCTATATGATCCAAGACATGAAAGGAAAAAGGTTAATGCTACCTGTCAAAGAGAAGCATTTGAAAGGTTTCTTCTCTTAATACCTTTTCATTCTCATTGTACATAATTTTATTTTTGTTTCAGTTTGTATATTCTTACATTGAATCCATATCCCAATGGGTGGAAGCACCTAGTCATGGGAGATTCTGGATTCTTGACAACCCACAAGGGGTTATCATCCCACAGTTGGAGCTTGTTGTTGAGATCAATTTCCACTTCTGAAATTTCCCTCCCCTTTTCTATTTTCCCAAATCATTTTTTCCCTTTCTTTTCCCTCTTCTATAGTTACCAATTTTTCCCTTTTTCGTTTTTCCCTTCTACCTTCCCTTTCTAGTTCAATACTTAGTCGTTGTTTTTAGAACGACGGGTTCTCGGGTTGGAGGACTTGAATATCCTCATCTCCATCCATAAACTCACATCACGATTTGGACCGACTACCGTGCTATTATATACTTATCCTATTTTACGATCGTGAGTTCCCGGGTTGGTGGGGTTGAACTCTCATACCCCATGTTCTATGATATACATTTTTCATACAAAATTTCCACGATCTACATTTTGACCCCTCGGACTCCCTGAACTTCGAAGTCTCACTCTTCCTATGATTTATTCGTCTGACCACTGTAGTATCCTATACTTAGTCAATTTTGAACCTCCTACAGTCGTAGGTTCACGGGTTCCCAGGTTCTCGGGTTCACAAAAATATCAAATCCTGTTTATTTCTCGTCTGTCCCCGCCACCCTCATGCTCTTCCCAATGAGCATTTAGTATTCTTTGAATGCTAACAATGCATCATGGAAGTTTGTAAATATTGTCATTAACAAGTGAAGGTCTCGAGGAGATATCCTATTAAAACGCATTAAAATAGGATTTACGGAAGATTATATTATCCCTCTCAAGCGTTCATTTTAAACACTATCTGGAGCAAAGGAAATTTTTCATAAACTTATGGAAACAAATCGACAACAATTCTTTGGAGATACATTGAACATTTTTGGGCGTGAGGACAATAGTTTTCAGTGGTCCAAAGCATATTCCTACTACTCACTCCCTTCTTCCCAGAAGGAAGTAATATGGATGTCTGGAATTGCGCACGCAGGTTGTGTCTTGGAAGTCTTTGACTGTAAGGAGTTGGTGAGCTAGTGCACCGAGAGATATATTCCAATCCATTGGATCATTCATTTGTGATATCATTCCCCTATCTCTCTGTCGCCTCAGGTATTTCGTAATATGTTGAGACTTCTCGAGCCAACACTTACCTTTAAGGGAGAAGATTGCAGAAAAATCTTAAAGAAGAATGACAATGGATTAGACCTCTTACCTTAATTCCTAGAGAACCCAGTGGTCGTCCCCGAGGACATCACGAGATTTCATATTAACTCATTCAAAAATCCTTTCCAGGAAATTGATTGGCTTTTCACGAGGATAATAGGACAAGAAACTATAGCCAACATTTCCTACATGATTATTTACATTATATATTTTACAGTCAAAGAAAAGGCCATCTTCAATTGGGGCAAGTTGATTTCCAGTGAGATCTCTTCTCAATTGTCTCAATACAAGAAGGAGAAGAAATTATTTATGTCATCTTATTTGGTTTTCGCAATAGCACATTGTTGTCACTTTTGAGATTATCTATGTGTAAGAAGGTAAATTGTGAATTCGACCCGGTAACCTTCTGGTATCAAACATTATGGAGGCACAAAGCCTCCCAAAATTTTTATGAAGTTTTTGATGATTTTCTCTTAGTTTTTAAAGGCTTGTTGTTTGGAAAGGACACTCCCTGGATGTCTGACCAGGTGAGTAATTTCTTGTATAGGAAGGGGACACTGGAACAAATGGAGAATTACAATGTCCTAACGATTTTTGGTTCTAAGGAAAATTATTTCGTCCTTCTGTGCCACATATCTGAAAAAATGTTTGTTACTAAAATAGCAAGGAAGTACAACTATTGGTTGCATTTTTTCCATGAAAAGAGAAAAAATAAATTCATACCTCTGCCTTGGAAAGTTGGGGACTTCATATTCAAAAATATGAACAAGATTGATGAATTTGCAGGCCATTTCCATAGCCTGAATCTTAGATATGCTGAAAGGGTAAAAGGGTTCGATCCTAGAAGAATTTTTGTAGAACATCCACTGGAAATTGGCTTCTGAAATTCTTTTATTAATGCTATTCTAAATGAAGACGAAGACAATGACTCAGACACTCCTGCTCGTGACACTGGAAACCTAGAAACGATACTCAGGACCAATGAGGTCCAAGACCCCAAATTGATTCTCAACTCATTGTTCCTAACCAAGTAAGCCTTTGACGAACAAGTTGATATCTTTAAAGGGATATCATTTGAAAAACTCTATGGCATTCTTAAGTATAGTGAAGATGACATGGAGAACTGGCTAGTGGACTATTCAATAAAAAATCAAGATATTGAAGCTTTTCGGAATATTTTCATTGATCTAAGAGACTTGAAGGGCATGCTTTTCAATATAAAAATCGGGCATGAAATCAATGTGGCACCAATGAGAAGCTACATCAAGGAGTGGTTTATAAAGGTTGTCGATAAGCTTACCAATGAAGGGAAAAAGGTAGTTGAGATGGTTCCTGTAACTGTCGATGAAAGCCATAAAAGGACATCAGCAAGCAAGTGACAAGAGAGAGATACCATCATAGTAAGTTCATATTGATCACATCCTTTTGTCTTTTTCAAGTTCTTCATCCAGTTACTCCACCTATTTAAATAGAAAGGTTTAACCGAAGAATGATAATTTCCTTTTTCTTCTTACCAGGTCTTGTTGTCTTCCGCCACCCACTTTCTTCCTTCTACAAACTTCATTATTATATATGTTTTCTTTATGGTCTGCGGGAGCCCCAATCTCAGTCATTATGACAAACGCATTTAAATTTCAGAGAATATGTAATGAACTATATTTTTTAGAAATTCTGAGAGAGCTATTTTGGGAACAATCTCAACTGTACTTTGTAACTCAGTTTTCTAAATATAAAGTATTTTAGGTTCATCTATCATTATGTTTATTTGAGTTTCCCATGTATCACTCTATCAAATTTCTCTTATGCATGTGGATCATTTTCTTTTACTTTTTTATGTGATCAGAAATATTTAGCCCTACTATGATGGATGTGAGGAAATTTTGTTTATTTTCTTTCAATGTGTGAATGTGTGTGGTTCCTAGTCCACTCTCAGGAACTTTCTTGAAAAAGAAAATAAAACAATTTTTGTTTGTTGGCACAGGGGCAGACCCAGGTTTCAACACTTCAACAATGCACCAACAAAACCATAACTACCGACCCTTTCAGCAACACTTGTGAAGTAAGCGAAGTATCACCCGAGGTAGTGGCAGGCGGGTTATAGGATGCAGGTGTCTGTAACCAACCTGGGACACAGATATGTGATAGAAACACTTCGCAGAGCATTCTATTAACACTACAAGATGATATTCATTAA
Organism: Picea sitchensis; assembly: GCA_010110895.2. Taxonomy (NCBI): domain Eukaryota; kingdom Viridiplantae; phylum Streptophyta; class Pinopsida; order Pinales; family Pinaceae; genus Picea; species Picea sitchensis. Next base: position 21,445 of record SNQJ01S0117463.1, read on the forward strand.
CTCATTAGCTTCATTAACATCGCAGAACAAAACCCTAAGATAGATCAACGCAGTAACAGTAAATATTAAGTACTTCAACCACTTAGCACATAGCCATGATTTAGATCTAGAAATCATTCATAAAGCACAAGTAAAGAACTAAGAAACATCGTATCTACCCATCATACATAATAAATAAATAAAACTAAGCATATAAATGACAAACACAACATAGCACAAAGTACACCAAAGACACAAGATATACGTGGTTCACCCCAGTGTGGGGCTACGTCCACCAACTCCTTCATCTTATTTATTATTCTTCAATTCTCTTACATTCATCCACTCTTATGCACTAAGCCACAAAGCCAATATTTGCAGAGGACATTGTTGGATCATGTTGTCATTGATGCCAATGGTTTGATTGGTTGATGCCATTGATTTATGTCAAGTGATTGATTGATGTCAAAGGATTGATTGACTGATGATTGATGTAATATAATATGTATTTTCCTTGATGAGAATGCATATATGAAGATGGATCAATGAGTTGTCATTGATACATGATGAAGATGGATCGATATGGTTTCATTGGTATATGATGCATTGTTGGAAAAATGTATAGATGACTCATTATTGTCTTATCATGATTGATAAGGTGCACAAATGGATCAACTCCAAAGTGTCCCCCTTATGGTGAAAGCCCTCACGGCAAGACGCTTTGCAAATTGAATTATCCTAGAAGAATGGTTGGAGGACCCATACTCTCACTATTGTCTTATCATGATTGATAAGGTGCACAAATGGATGAACTCCAAAGTGCTCCCCTTATGGTGAAAGCCCTCACGGGAAGACTCTTTGTGGATTGAGTTATCCTAAAAGAATAGTTGGAGGACCCATGCTTGTATGTGGAATAACGAGATGAAGATCAAGGAAATTGTTGGTGAAACTATCCTAGATGGATAGTGCTTGTCATTCCATTTCCGGTGGTATGTGGAATGTCACATAACTCCTCAAGGTTTGAGAGTTATAGCCTTATGAAGATGAAGGACCCCCATATGAAGGCTTGAAGCCCCCAAGGTCAAAGAAGTCAAAGTGACCTAAAAGAAGAAATCATTATTTAAATGATAAAGTAAAGTGACAAAGTCAAGGTGGATTATTTAAATAATAAAGAGAAGTGTCAAGGTGGATTATTTAAATAAAGAGAAGTGACAAAATCAAGAAATGATAAAGTAAGGTGACAAAATCAAGAAGGAATATTTAAATGATAAAGTATCAAAGAACCTTCTATTTATGGAAACCGGTTAACCCTAAAAATAAAGAAAATAGGTTAAGGGACCTAAAGAAGAAATCATTATTTAAATTATAAAGGAAAGTGACAAAGTTAAGGTGATTTTTAAATAATAAATAGAAGTGAAAAATCAAGAAATGATAAAGTAAGATGAGAAAATCAAGAAGGAAATATTTAAATGATAAAATATTGGAGAAATTTCATTTATGGAAAGTGGTTAACCCTAAATAAGGAAAATAGAAGTTATGACCTAGAAATGGGTTAAGGACCTAAAATGGGTTATGACCTAGAGGATGAAAGTATAAATAAGATAGCAATGGTCTCTTGTAGATCATCATTTTTTATGGATCAATGGAGAGCTTCATCAGAATATATTTTGAGTATTGACGGAGAGCTTCTTATGAGAGCTTCTTGAGCATTTTTGGTGTGGAACACTTGTGAATATTGAAGATATATAGGTGAATTAAGTTAACCAAGGATATGTAAGCCCACTTTAAAGGAAGGTGAAGAAAGAGGGTCGAAATTGAAGGAAGATAAATTCTTTTGATGATGCTTTCTAATGTATGTTATTTACGTGTCATCTCACCATTTTCGCTTATAAATTTTTCTATAATGACCCTCGCATCATGAAATTTCTATACCATTAAGAAAACATACCCAAGTACATGTGGTAAACAATTCAGCTCGTATCATTTTATTTTTTGATTTACACTCTATGGAAAATAGGGTTTCTGCCTAGTCCTAAAACTAGTCTAAAAAGGTGTTTCTGCAACAACTTCATAAATTCTTTATAATAGATACAAATTCAGTGAGAAAAGATGTTTTGATTAGGTTATAGTCTGTAGTACAAGTTTTGTAACAGCTTTAGATCAATTCAATAAATATTTTGTCCAGTCCACGCTCTACAAGGTCACTCTCTCTAGAATAATCCGTAATTCAGCAAGGTTTTCCACTTTTGTTATAAATCCTTTTCCGAGATGCATTCCAAGTAGTGCCACCTGGGAATTTCGTAAAACTAATCGAAGAACATTGTATATCCATTTCATATATTTATTCATTATAGGTACAAAGTTATGATTATTCAAGTTGGGTTGTTGACTAATCCAAAAACTATGTCATGGTTGAGACAAGCAGCTGATGAGTTGGGACATGGCTACGAGGTGTATAGTTGATGATGTTGGTAGAGCATGGATCAGCCATTTTTACATTTGAAACATGATTGGTATATACTTGGCACATGGTTGATTCACTTGTTTATGGTAAATTTTGATTACAGATTGTTTGGTACTTTTTGATTACAGGTTGGTGCATGCTTCATGCACTTGTTTATGCTGGGACAAGATTGATATATGTTGAGGATTGTTGCCCTCATCTCGCTTGGTGCTGAGAATGTAAGTTGAGTCTTTCATATGTGAACTAAGGTTTTGTGAGTTGTACTCTATTCAAGATTTGTTGAAAAACGCCTAGATTTAAGTCCATAATAATAAAAATTGTACATACATTCCAGTTCTCGGTAGTTCCTGGAGATGATTTGTCGATAGTTTTGATATATGTTGTTGGCTATGTATTCACATATACAACTGATTATAAATGACAACAATGAGTAATGAGAAATGTTAAATGTTAACTAAGGATTTTTTGTGTAAGAGGAAATTTTCGGGAAAATATTCCCCTAATGATTCACCGCCCCAAGTGGTAGGTCAACAATTGGTATCGAGAGGGTCTTCACTACAAGCCTCCTTTTAAAAAGCTTGAAGGAGATCCATAGACACAAAATGGATACGAAATACCAATCCTTGATGATGAAAACTATTCTAGTTAGAGAATAGATATGAGAGTGTATTTGAAGACAATGGGAGCGCTATTTGGAAGGCGTCACGGTGGGATCGGGCCGGCTAGAAGAACAAGTCAAAGTTTTCATATCAAAGGGACGGAAAGAAGAATGATGCATTGGCTCAAGACCATTCTTAGTGTACATTCAAGTCTCCGCCAAAGAGAGCATGGACAATGCACTTCCAAGGATCTATGGCTAAAGCTAGAGGGGATATATCAAAAAAAAGAAAGAAGATGTTGAAGACCAATTGGCCAAAAATTATCAAAGGTAAAGAATCTCTAACTCTTGATTGCATATGATGATTTTAAAGGAAATAATCATGTGATGTTGGAAAGAAGGAAGATAATGAAGATACTTCAAAATGAAGGTAAAGAATCTCCAAAGACTCTTGATTAGATTGATTCAAAATGTGATGATGATGAATTTTTCTCAAGTGAAGAAGATGATCTAGAAATAGTTTGTGTAACGTTTGATGATAGCCATCCCATGGAAAGAATAGAAGAAAATCTATTAGAACTTCAAAAGGAAACAGCAGGGTTTATATAGATATAGAAGTGATCATTTTATACAATAATTCATAACTATCTTTCTGATAACACTAAAAATTTTCTTAGGAGGAGTCAAAGGTACATCTGATGTTAAAGGAAATGCTCAAGGAACTAAAAGAGAGTAATAAGACTCAACAAGAATAAAAGGAAGAATAAATCACAAGACTAAAGAATGAAAAAAGAAAATGAAGATAGATGATGAGATTAGAAAAGTTTTGAAACTATTGGCCCATCTCAAGACCCAAATTGAAGAAGCCAAAAGAATAGAGGAACTATTGAAGAATCAAATAAATGAAAAGGAAGAGTCATGTTGTAAGCTAGAAGTTGAAATTGTTGATCTTATAAAGAAGGTAGAAAATTCAAACAAATTCTTGAATAGCTCACTAATATTGGATGAGATCCTAGAAAGCCAAAGATCACCATATGATAAATCAGGTCTTGGATACAAAGGAGAAGATACACATGCTGAAGCAAGCACCTCAAAGAAGCATGAGGTAAATCCATCAAAGACGGAAGACAATGTTGCAAAGCAACCATCTACACAAGGCAAAGAAAATTTCAAAATAACAAAGCAAGGAAGACATCAAGAAGCTATTCTTGGGACACCAAAGCAAAGGTATGAAATTATTTTTCATGGGCATTGTTATTCATGTAATGGATATGGTCACAAATCTTTTGAATGTAGATATTATGAAAGGAGATATAATGGAAGATTTTATAACAACATGAGGTGTTGGAGATGTGATCAAGTAGGACACATTCTTGTTCACTGTAACACTATGAGATGCTACAACTATAGTGTATTTGGCCACAAATCCCATGAGTGTTGGAACACAAGAAGAAAGTATATGATGAGAACTTTAAATAGCATGGCTAGAAGAAGGAATGAAGTAAGGAAGGGAGACATATTTTAAAATATGGATGATCAGAGCTCAAGTTCTGAGGAGCGGGGACATCTACAAAATTGGGTGAAGAAGACGGAGTAGCCAGAACGAAATGAAAGACTGAAGGAAAGCTCAAGTAAGTCATCTACTGAAGCATAGGCGGGTGACAGTGGTATCATTCGTGTACATATGCAGGATGACCTTGTATAGGTCATGTACATATGTGAGATGTTGTGCAACAGACCGCGTATATGTGGTAAATCCTTGAGCAAAAGGCTATGCACATGGATTACAACTTGATGTGATGGTATAACACTTTGTTGCAAGGTCTGACATTGTTTATTGTAGGTTCTGATACTATTTGTTGCAGGTTTAATTGTTCATCTATTGGATTATGTAAAATAAAATATTGAGTGCATGACACTAAACCATGAGTATGGATTGATGATGATCTGTTGGTGTACATGGCTGGTACATATTTGAGTTTCATTGATATATCTTATGATTTATTATTGGAAGCATATGTTGATATCATGATGCATGCATTTTTCATGTGGATTGGGCTACATATTGGGACATATGGTTGGTGAGTTGATGAGGTGATCATGTTATACATCATTGTTGATCTGTAGTTGATGCATGATTGGTACTTTTCTAGTATGCTGGAAGAGGCACTAAATAGCAGTTTGATTGGCACATGTTTTATGGAGGATTTGGCATACATATATGGGATTCATCATTTTGTGGTATTGGTGCATGGTAATGTACATGTTTGGTACACTCATAGATGGAATATGATTGATGATACTACACCATTGGTACTACTTGATTAGCACAACAATTGGCATTTGCTTGAGATGCATGATTGTGGCACTTGGTTCATGAGGGAGACATATCACGAGTGATATGATACATTGTTTGGGATGCTGGTAGATGCACATGGTTGGCATATTGGTGGATGCACATGGTTGGCATATTGGTAGATGAACATGTTGGCATGTTGATGAAGGCATATGATTGATATATTCCATGGATGATATCTTTTGCCACATTGCATGATGTTGATGTACATGGTTGATGTACATAGGTGTTGTGCATGATGAGAACACATTTTGTACAAGATGTACTTTGTTGATATTTTTCTCATGATTCTTTATTTCATTGTTGACATATCTTTTGCTTCATGAATCTTGGTATGGCATGAGTTTGATGCATGAATAGGTCCAAGGATCGTTATATGGTAGAAAAATGTTCATCTTGCAGAAAAGATAGGGGAGACATACCCATAGGGGGAGTCATTCTTATTCCCATGATTCTAGGAGGAGATATTTACCAGATGCATACCTAGAAAAGAGCCCTATACTTGAAGAAAGAGCATAGGAGCATAATTTTAGGGAGAGAAATGGTCACAGTGGGAGTATGTTCGATGTATATTCTACGTTACTTTAGAGTGATATCCCTTGTTCAAAAGGGGAGAGATAATTCGAAGGAATATCAAAGGAATTCAGACAGGGGGAGCAGCCCCAAGGAGATTTCAAGCAAGGGGAGCAACCCCAAGATGAGAATGGACCTTTGCCATTGATGTCAAAGGGGGAGAGTTAATCACATTGATGTGATTGATTTTTATTGATGGGGAGAGATAGTCACATTGACTATTGATGTAGAGCATGCCTTATCTACATGTTGACATCAATAATTGGTAATTGGTGTTG
>SNQJ01S0117466.1:0-11648 GCA_010110895.2 Picea sitchensis
TTTGATTGTTCTATATATGACATATGTGCATCTGATTAAATGTTATGATTATGGATTTTACTCTGACATGATTAGTTGATGATGTAGGTTGACAATAGCTTGCCAACAAGGCTCACTTGTGGAGTAGAGGGGTCACGCATGACTACCAGAGATGTTGAGGGAGAGGTGTGGAAAAAATCCCTGCCACAACCTACTAGCACTCTCGTCGTGGCTCAAACTATAGGTAAATGACTACCTAGTTCGAGAAGACCCACGATGTCGTGAGGGAACACTGCGACAGTCGCTCATGATGATTCTAAGGGGCACGCAATAAGGTAGGGGACTTATTCCTTAGAGGCCCTTAGTCTCTCACAAGATCACCTAACGGAGTATTGATTCCAGGGGTTTTTGATGTTTACCAAGTCAGTCAAGAGGAGAGTGGCACCCTTGAATCACGTAGTGCATCTTGAAGGGCACGTCGCGCAAGAGAAACATAATGAGGTGAGTGGCACCCTTGGAGAACCTAGTGTGCCCTGAATGGCATGTTGCGTTGTTAACTAATAATTGATTAAACCTAGATGGGCTTAGAATGAATAATGTGATAAGAAAGATTTAAAAACAATTTCCCTAATAAAATGTCGTCGAGCCTAGGAAAATAAAATCTAGGTCTAAGTGATACTTGTGATAATATATATATATATATATATAATACTAATAATCATCATTAAACATATGACAAGAAGAGGGTAAGCCATTCATTTAATTTATAAAAATGAAATTACTTTGGGGGATTACTTTTTAACAAAAAGGAAATTATTGTTTTGTTACTTATGCTAATTAAAAATTTATTAATTAAAAAGAAAAAGGAGAAAAATGTAATTTCCTACACTTGATAATTTGAGTTTAGATAAAAAGGGAAATAGGGAAATTAAAAGAATTTGGAAACTAAGGGAAAAAGGGGGAAACATAAAGAGAAAGGGAAACATAAGGAAAAAGAAGAATGACTAAATTAGTAAGGAATCTTGCCTTTAAAAACTTTCTAAATTGAACTCAACTAGTAAATTAGTAAGGGGGTAAGTCATTAAAATGTGCAAGGGAATATGGGGACACCTAGGAGAGATTCTAGGAATGCTTTTAGATAGGTGAGGGAAATAGGGGTAATTAAATAATTAATGAATTTAATTTCTGGTGCAACGAAGGGGATGGGTGACACATGTACGGGGAGGATTTTTCTGAATTAAATTAATGAACATTAAATTAAATGGGAAATTAGGAAAGAAATGACTTAGAAATTTTATATAAAGGATGGAGGAGGAGGAGGAGGATGGATCTCTTCTATTATGCGTAGTGTTATGCTGTAGAATTCTAGACTTGAATGACTTATCTTGTGGGAGTTGGGATACCCAGCTCAGTGAGGAGTGGTAGCTTAGCCTTCCGAGGCGAGCTAAGAGCTAGTTGTTCTGTGGTTGAGTGTGCGTGGCCCCTTTGCGGCTCGGAGGGCTAAAGAGGGAAGAAGAGTACCCCTCGCATTAGCTGGGAGGTACCGTTGAAGTCTTACCAATTGGCAAGCGAGAGCTGCATGGAGCGCGTGGGACAACGACTTGAAGCTATAACCTTGGGCTACAATACGCTTACTTTTACTCTGTATGGTAGATTATTATTGACTTTACGCTTTCGATTATGTATTTTTAACTGTGTAAAGAAGATGTTGGACTTAGCATTTTAATTGAGAACTTAATTTCCCCATAGCCTTAAGCTTGTTTCTTGACATGATTCCCTTGACATTCAATCCATGAATGTTGTGACCGTCCTATTGGTTTATTGATTTATTGTGAAGAGTGGTTCTTTACTTATTCCTCATCCCGAGATCATCAGTCCACACCAGAGCAGTCGACCACGAGATGGATCAACGATTGTCACTTCGGTGTTAATAGACCTATAGATCCTAATGCCTTGATTTTCTGTGTGTGGATGATGAGCGAAGGATGTTTTTCCCAGTCATCTACCCTTGTTGATTATTCTTGGTTGATTGATGGTCATTGTGCCTTCTTGTGTTGATTAATTATGCCATTGTTATCATTCCTATCCACTAATTTGTAACTCTACATTTTCCCTACATCTTGATGAAGAATTACTTATCTTTTTACTTTGAAATTTTATTCCTTACAAACTGGCGATTTTTCACTCTGCAATTTAATACGTTGACTATACTTTTTCCTCTTCATTTTCATTGTGTTTTAAGGCCAATTTACCTTGTGTTATGACCCATCTGGCCAATGATTTTCCTATGCATCTTAATTTGTTTTAAGAGAAATTTTTTCCATGCATTTCCATACATCTGGCATGCATTTATTCTCTACACTTCAACACACTCATCCACAAAATTTTTAACTCTACATTTTTAATATATTGTTGGATAGTTAACTTTCTGTTTAATGCACTCCCTCGTGATTATAATCTGCAATTTTCTGAATTCTCAATGGCAAATTTACCCTACAACTTTACTTGGCGTTTTCACTGTATATGGTAGCGTTTTTCTCTCATGTGTAATGGTAGAGGTTTATTATTTTTTACTATGAATTGATTCCCTTGCACAACAAATTCGTCTCTTTACTTCACATGATTTTTATTCTTGGGATGCTTTGCAATCATTAACCTGTTGAGTGCAATTTCGAGGTGTTTTTTTTACTGTTTTGGACTGCAATTTGCTTTGCATTTTAATCGGTTTTAAGGGTGAATTTTTTCCCTGTGTTTTTCATACACCTGGATGGTGTTTATTTTCTCTGCAAAATTATATTACAATAAAAACGAATTAGCCCAAAAAACATGAAGTTAAACTCAATGATTTCCTTCCCCTTTTGACCACGACTTGGTGATAGACCACATCATTTCTGTGCCTGGGTGTCCGTTTTTATTGTCTGGGAATTCTAAATGTTAAACCCAGTGTTTCCATGCCTGGGAGTTTCATTTTAATATCTGGGCAAACGTCTTAGGGTCTGGGCATTTGTATTGGTACATCACTGCGGTTTTAGTTTCCTTTTGACAACAACCTTGCCCCATTGAATGACTGCATTTTAATTCCTTCCTACTGAACAACGAATTTACAGCCTGTGTTCCTTTCAAACAGACAATGAATTTGTTTTTTTGGTGGATGTTAGGTATAGTTCCATTGGTTTATCCACGCAGAAATTCATAGTCAACCATAAAATAATTATACTTTCCTTACCCAGCTATGCCATACCTTTTTGGCCTCATTGGATGGTTGATGGCAATTTTTATTGATACCGTTACATGAGTTAGTGGCCCCCACAAGAATATTAAACAGTCCACAATCTTGGTCTATAGACAACCCCTTTGACAACAACCCTTTAATATGTATGACATAATTTTTTTTATAGATATGATAGATTTTCTGAATGTGCAGTGATTCCCATAAATTGTGGGGCAGCAGTTATTGCGTTGTAGCAGGTGTTGTAAATAGATGTTGACAGAGTTTAATAATAACTATGTGTAATTGCTGCTTGTGGGTGGTCGAGCGTGAATGGGGATTCAATATATTGTTGATAGCATCTAGATGTGGTAGATGGTGGGTTAAATGTTGTTGACAACATCATAATTATTATGGATAGCATTGAATAATGTAGCTTTTAGATATTGATGATATCTTTTCAATTTTCATTGCCAGCATTTGAATATTGATGATAGTTTTAAATAAGAGTTTATTTTATTTTTAATAGTATCATCAGGGATAGGGTGGTTAATATTGCAGAAGGCAAGGTTTATTATGCAGTGATATTATTTTTCAATCATCGTGGTTATTGTTCAAGCGATATCATTTTTTTTTATTTTCGAATAGTTTATCAATTTAATTTATCTAGAGACCGCAATGTATTGGACAAGGTAGTTCACTTTTGTTAAACATGTGGATATTGTCAAAATTATTGTACAGTGTTAAGTTTGTTGATTTAGACCCGTTAACTTTGGTTGAGTGATTAATTTAGACTATGGTTATTCTTATGCTTATGGTTAAATTAGTGTGACAACGATTGTTGATAGTTTTAACTTTGATTAATTTAGACTTGTTAAATTAGATTGTAATTTATTGACAAATTGTAAATTAGACTTGCTAAATTAGATTGTAATTAATGTTAAAATAGATTGTAATTATCGACTAATTTAGACTTGATTAATGGTTGGGTTGTTGGCAAAGTCGTGTATTAGCTTGTGCTTTTCTTCGAATGATGTCATCCTGCGTCTTGACGATCTGTTCCCTGAGGTGTGGGTGTAGTCCTCTTATCAGTAACTCGGCTCCTAGTGAGTTGGATTCATCTAGAGTCCTTGGTCCAGATAGGGTATGTAGCGCCTGAGTTATAGTCGTTCCTATCACCTGGGGATGACATGATTCTTGATGAGGGGATCATTGTGTGCCCTAAGGGATAGAGGCGAAGAATAACTTGGTTAGGGTCTATGCTTTTCGTGCGGGTGTTTTTTATCGTTGTAAGTTTTCTTTTGGCGCAGGGGTTGAATGCCTTCATGCATTTGGTTGCATGCCATGAGGTTCGAGTTAACTGGTCGTCAAGGCCGTTGTGTCGGGATGAGGATGTTGTCCCTTAGCTTGTAGGCATGGTCATGTTTGTGTCGGGCAGGTAGTTGTTTTTCCTTGTTGTTTTGCGTATGTTTCACCCAGTTTCTCTTGTGCTAGTGTGTGGAGTCATAGTTGTATGTTGGTTTTTCTGTGGGCATGGTGCTCATCGTCAGATGCATTGTTTAGCTGTAATCTTTGTTGTCATCATGTTTAAAAAAAAATAAAAAAATTTCACTTTCTGCTTCGCTTGTAGTCGTAACAATCGGGTTCGTTACATAGGGATATGTAAAAAATTGACACCAATGTTTTGTGGACATTTCGAAGTGTTAGCCCGAGTTGGTCCAGTGGTGTATCATCTAGCACTTCCTGCAAATTTAAAAGTTCATAATGTTTTTTATATATCATTATTAAATAAATTTGTTCATGATCCTACTCATGTAATTGATTGGAATTTATTGCAGGTGGAACCTTTACGCAATAACAATACTATGGAACTGAGTCATCACACACTTAAAAGTGCAATAGAAGCACTTCAATCCTGAAGAGGCTACTTGGGAGTTGGAGGATGTCATGAAAAAGACATATCCAACTATGTTCCAAGGGTGATGAGAATGATTACGAACACTGAGGACGATGTTAAATTCAAGTGGGAGAGTATGTATTATCCCTAATAAATTATTTAATATTTTAAATAATCTCCTTAAGTGGAATTCAAGTTTATGGTTAGTGAGAAAACTCACTATTGTTATTTTTGCAAGATATTGACTTGCCAAATGTCCTTAATTGTTGGATAGATGTAAGAGACAAAAAATTTATGCTTAGTATGTGGGGAAATGAAAGAGTTTTACTATGGTAAAGAGCAAAAGAGTTGTTGTTGGAATAACAATGTTACCAAGGAAGTTATTGTGTGAGCACTCTGGTGTTAAGCAAATGTTGAAGACAAAATATTGTTGGAACAGGAGACTCATCAGGCTTTATGGATTCATAAACAGGCTTGGCGGTGATTGGATCAATTGAATTGGCTGATCCATTCTACTACTAAGTGGAAATTTTTTGTTCCTTATGTTTTCCACGTTTTATTTCAAATCAAATTTTTTTGTTCCTTATGTTTTCCACGTTTTATTTCGAATCAAATTGCTGAGTTTTTTTTTTTTTTTATGTTATGTGTGAAAATGTGTATTATTATACAGTATTGATAGTTGATGTAGTTATTACAGTGTTTTTCTTTAAAAGGAAATCTAGAATGGAAATATCGCATAACAATTCTTATGATGTTGAATACATAATAGATATAGATCTGAAATATTTGAAGATCAAAACTTTCGAGTAATATATAGAATCTATGAAATAATGCATAGTGTTATTTACATAAATATTATAGAATGATCTTATGCTACTCTATTCAGATTTAGAATAGAAAAAATACCGAAAATCATTGTTACAATTATAAGAAATATAAATAATCTTCTCTATCATTTATATTTTTTATTTACAAGTGAATAATAGAAAATATTATGAGAAGCTAATTAGTAAAGACAAGTTTATGTCAAACAATGGAAAAGCGAATAGCCTCACTGTCCTCCTCCAATCTTTAATTTAAGAAACGAACCTGAGTAACTTTCCTATCCTTTTCTTGGTGAACACACGTGTAATGACTTATAACCTGAGGAGAAAATGCACAAAAGGAATTAGTCTTGTATCTGACAAAGTAAAATATTTAGGAATAAAAAAAAAAAGTGAATAGTTATTGTTATAGAAAACTTGCTGTTTTATATGGAATTTCGCGTCGCTTAGTCAACTACATAAACACTTATATATTGTAAAATATTAATAAAGTTTCAACAAAATTTCCTTTAGGAAGCATATAGTCTATGACTCTGTGAGTATACATAAATGGAATTTATGAGAATAACATTCTAAACCATTATATATATATATATATATATATATATATATATATATATATATATATATTAAATACTGAGAGATAAATTGTTATATAAAACTAAGATCCGCTCAAATGAGTGGAATACCAATAATAAAATTGGCTAGAAACTGTTAAGTAAAATGAGGGTATAAATCCCCTATGCTTAATAACTCTGTGGAATTGACGAGAGTTATTAACCCAACATTAAATTTGAAGCAAATATTTGGAATCAATAGAATAGCTATGGACGTTTCGGCATAATCAAACTTTGAGTAATAAGTGTACGTGAGCTGGAAATAACTAATGATTAACTACGAAATGTTTAATGGAATTCACAACAAATAACAATTTCATTTTAATTGTATCTAAAGGTATATATTTATTGAAAATGGGCACAATTAATGGTCTTTTAATCTAAAATCTTAATCTGATGGTTAACAATTGAAGATGCAAGCATATTCTTAGTCTTCCTCTTAAATCAATGAATGTGATTTATTGTTCATAACTTCCTTGCATTTATGAATGCATCAGTTAACCTGTTTATTTTTTCACATTTACCTAATTATATTAAGAAATTACTATAAGCCTATATGATTACCACGTTTAGATTATTAACATAGAATAATATATATACAAGCCATGTTTGAATGATTAATCTGCACTATGAATTTTCGTGGTTTTAGTAGGTATACACCATAAATTTTGGTGGGCCTGAAGTTTTTACTATGCTAACTAGAGTTTTTTTTAACTACATGAGAGTTTTACAGCAAGAATGCACCGGTAGGTTATTATGGTAGGTTATTATGCGAGTTAGCGGCTGTGCTAGTAATATGAGCAGAAAGACAAGAATGCACCGGTAGGTTATTATAGTAAACTTGGGGTCATAAGTATAATACAATATATCCATTTTATGGAGGGTATTATATAAATAGAACTGTTCTTTTCTCTCCTTCGCCATGTCTAAGAATAAAATGACTAGAGTTACGAAATCATGTGTCAAGAAAGAAATGTGACCAACGTGTTAACGCCTCTTCACAAATAGAGAACATGAAAATGTAATCTAGAACTCAAGATAACTGTTACAGGATGGCTTAAATAAAGAGAGTAAGTAATTGCTTATCAGAACCTAGGTAATCGATTTGATCAAAGAAATAAGCCATTTAAAAACTCAAACACATATAATCTTGTCCTTGTTAGAAGAAATTATTCGGATAACGACTACTAGCCATAAAAATTACATACAGACAATTTCCCACCCAGGCTATGATGGTAAATAGAATTTCGGTCACTAGAAATGGTGGAATTTACTTACCTGATGAATTCTGAATACGGCAGTCCACATAACATATCGGCACGTGTAATATTTCAAAATAAATTATTTAGTAAGTTAAATAATTGACAAAATATTGAATTTTCCACGTGTCATTTAATGTGGTGGGCCAAGGAGGCCACCTAGGGACCTTTTGATATTATTTAATTAAGCATATGTAAATACATGGTTCCTTCAGTATATAAGGTGAATCGGGACTCAAATAGAGCATTCTTATCTTTTTCCTGAAGCTATGTGTCTCATTTGATTTTATTTTCCGAGTTTACATTTCACGTTTACTGCAATTTCGTTTTGGGGGGTTCTGAGGGTTAACTAGTGTGCCTTCCTTCATGGCTGCATCCTGGTTGCTTCGTTTTCCATGCTTCCACCTTTGAGAGCAAGCTTACTCTGTTAGCTAGCCAATCTCTTAGGGAGCAAATCATTTTCCAGCAAGTTTTTGAGGCAGAAAGAAGGGCGCACCAACCTGGGGTTTGCAACCTTGTTGGTTTGTCCTTTGCAGGGATGAAGTAAGTGCACCCTCCTCTATTGTTGCATTGATCTTCTCCTGTTGATCCCACACTGACATAGCCACAACCTCTTGGCCACTCTCGGATCATCCCGACATTGGATCTCCATTGCTTGGTCACCCAATCCAATGGTGCGACCCTGTTCCGATTTGCGCCCTTGAGGAGTTTTTGGTCAAAATCCAGACTATGACTTGTGTTGTAACCTTCTCCTGTAGATCGCCTTCTTGGGTAGATCACCTGGTATGAGAGCCTCAAAATCCATGGAAAAAATTCTGATCTTGAATATTGAGTCAAAAATGTTTTGGGGTTTTTCATGAAATAGTCCATATTTTGGCCCATTCCAGGTTTTACATATTCATGCAAGAAGCTCAACAGATCTCATAGCCCCAAGGGCGCCTAGATATCCATTGAAACAGAGAGTAGTTCCACAGATCTAAAACAATACAGATCTCTCCCTCTAGACAACTTCATCTCTGTTGCTTCAGGGTTTTGCTTCTTCTGTTCCCAAAACAGAGCCTGACCCATTTTTCAGTATTGCAAACTAGGTGCACCTTGATATTCAGTTGACCTCACAATGCCTCCACGAAAATATCCCTTGGAAGTAGACTTAGATTCCAACACTTCAAATCTCGTCCAATATCTTGCCTCTGTCCTCAATGAGTTTCTCAGAATGCAATAACAAAACAATCCAGATCCCTTTCAGTTGGACACTCAAATCCAACTACCCTAATTTGTTGGTCAAAGCAATGGAGAAGTTGTGGATTCTTGGATCCGTAGCCTCTCCACCTATTTCAATACATGTCCAGGCCTTACTGAGGAAAGAAAGCCCCAGATTGCAGCCTTGCAATTAGAAGGACTTGCACAAACTTGGTGGGATACAAAGCAAGAGAAGACCACATTTGTGATAGAGTTTGGGGATGCTCCAGAATCCTCTACTTCCAAGCCCATCAGAACTTGTTCTCGACATTCCGAAGCATTGAGAAAGTGCTTCTACCCACTCGGGTATGTGCAATCCTTGTGGATTACATGGCACCAACTCTGACAACTCCCTTCACAAGGAGTGCAAGGCTACATAGACTTCTTCTGCAAGATGCGCCTCTTACTTCACATTCCAGATCCAAAAGAGGTACTCATATTAAAGTTTGTTGTTGGTTTATTAATTCAGTTCCATTGAGAAGTAGAGTTGTTTGAAAATCCAACTTTGGACAAAACATTTCAGAGATCTTTGGCTATAGAAAGGAAAGTCATTCCTAGAGGTCGTACTACTCATTCTTGCCCCTACACCAACCCCTCTGCCTCTCAACCATCCAATTCCAATCCTTCATCCCTCTTTCCACCTCCTCGAGCTCAAAACCCCACACCCAATACAAATACAAGGACACCCTGGGGCTCATTCCACAAGACTACTTCACACAATTCATCAGATTGTCGAATCCTCCAAAATATAAAGACCAACAAAACCCTAGTGACTAAGCTCATTGTGCCCTCCTAAGTGGAAGATAGCGAAGAAGTTCCTCTGGAGAATCCCACAGAAGTGGATCCCTCACTAATTCTAATGACCCATGAAGATTTGAACTCATCCACCCAACCCATCTTCACTCATAACTACCAAATTAAAAACTCTTTGGCTTTATTGATTATGGACAATGGAATCTAGAAGAATTTGGTGTCTCAAGACCTTGTCAAATGCCTTAATTTGGTTACCACTCCACATCTGCAACCCTATCAACTTGGATGGGTCTAGAAGGATGGTCGTCGCCTCTTAGTTTCTAAGCATTGTCTGGTCACTTTTTCCATAGGTGAATTCAAAGATATTATCCTCTACGATGTCTTCCCCTTGGATTGTTTGGATTTGTTGCTAGGTATCCCATACCAAACCCAAATAAATGTTGTCTATATGGCCAAATCCCACCAATACAAACTTACCAAAGAAGGCCACACTTATATCTTAACCGCAGCAACACCCAAACCCCCTGCTACCAATGAACAAATCTTGCATGTACATTTAAACCAATGTGTCTCTCTCTGTTTGGTGTGCCCAATAACACCAAACAATACCACTCACCCTGTTCCTAAAACAATGACTCCCCTCCTCCAAGATTTTGCAGAGGTATTTCAACCTCCGGAGGGACTCCCCCCCCTCCCAACACATTGACCATTCCATTCATCTCATCCCCGGATCTGCTTTACCTAACGCCCCTACTTACTGGTTGGCCCCAACATAAACAAAGGAAATGGAATGAAAATTGACCGATCTCATCAACTCTGGACATATCCAACCATCATCTTCTCCCTGTGCTTCTGTATCATTTGTCATCCCCAAAATACATATTTCATAAATGCGCCTTGTCACTGATTACTGAGCCTTGAACAAAGCCACAATAAAAAACCGTTACCCCCTGCCCCGGATGGAGCAGCTACTCAACACCCTCCAAGGAGATAAGTGGTTTACTAAATTGGATTTGACAACCAGCTAGCATCAGGTACGAATGAACCCAGATGATGTTTGGAAAACAATGTTCAAGACCAAATTTGGTCTTTTTGAGTGGAAAGTTATGCCTTTCGGCCTCACCAACGCCCCAACCATTTTCATGAGGCTCATCAATGAAATCTTCAGGGCACATTTGGGTTGATTTGTGGTCATATACTTAGATGACATTATCATCTTCAGCCGGACATGGGACACTCACATGCAACATGTCCGACAAGTTCTTCAAATTCTCCGAGAACACAAGTTACAAGTCAAAGCGAAGAAGCCATATTTTGGTCAGACTTCAGTTCCCTATCTCGGCTTTATGGTCAGCTCAGAGGGTATTCAACCAGATCCAGCCCGCATCTAAGCATTGAAGCAATGGCCCCTACCTTCTTCAGCTAAGGAACTCAAATCCTTGCTGGGTGGCATCAATTTCTATCGTAAGTTCATTCCCTCTTTTTAACATCTTGCTCATCCTTTGCATCAACTCTCAAATAGTTCTTCTACATTCATCTAGACTAAAGAAGAAACTAGTCACTTTGCTTAGCTCAAAGATGCCCTCTACTCATCCCTTATCTTACGCCTTCCGGACCTCTCCCAACCCTTTGAGATTGAGTCTCATGCCTCACAATATGCTATTGGTGTCGTACTTAAACAGGGAGGACACCCCATTTCTTACCACTCTGAAACCCTATCCGAGGCAAAGAAAAATTATAGTACATACGAAAAGGAATTTTATAGTCTGGTTCAAGTGCTCAAGCAATGGAGGCATTATTTACTGGGTAAAGAAAAAATTCTTCATACAAACCACCACCCTTTGATTTTCATCAACTCTCAATCGAAGATTT
>SNQJ01S0117466.1:29349-39350 GCA_010110895.2 Picea sitchensis
CACCCCACAAGCCTAAATAATTATTCCATGGGACTGAAAAACTTTGCGAGATTTCTTTGAGTTAATATTTTTTTCTTCACAGAACCATCAAACTCATTTATTCACAATTACTCAACAACGTCCTACCTCATAACATACTTGGCTTTAATAGCTTTGCTAACCCTAGGGAATCTTCTTGGCTTACTTTTTTCCCTCACATCCCACACATTTGGGAGTATGGTTCCACTTGTCCCATGGACAATAATTCACTTTGGTGTTTTTTATCCTTTTCACTCACCCATGGAATAATTATTTACTCCAAGGATCACTGAGAGAAACACAATCACAAGATACAAAAAATATATCCTAGGAAACCCTCAAGGGAAAGAAAACCCAGCAAAAACTTCCTTAATATAGATTGCCAATACAATGCCAAGATAATAAACCAAACACTAGAGAATATCCAACATTGAGCAATGTGCCTCTCTCTTCCTTCTTCCGGCAACTAGAAACCACATCTTCAATGAGGCGCCTTCCACTCTTATTTATACTGGCTTGGCACTAGGGTTGTGTCTCTTCATTAAGAAAGGTCGACTTCTTCACTTAGTGGTTAAAATCACTTGAATTAGGCCTGGGTAGCAACTTCTTAATTAGTAGCATAATAATTAGGGTTTGACCAATCCAAAAAAGAAAATTTGGTCTTTTACAAATATTGACATGATCAATCCATAAAATGGGATTGATCTATAATATAATAGCTCTATAATAAGTAGATTGTTTTTTGCATTTACAATATTTCAACACTCCCCCTTAACAAGAAGGGTATTCTACAACATCATCACAAGAGAGAGAGGGAAGCAACACCAATAACATCTGGAACAATGACTGACATATATATAAGTCATCAAAAGTTTTTTTCATTATCTTTCATATCATCATTTATAGTATAGAGCTGGAATGGAATCATCATCATCATTCACAGCATGAAGCTGGAACCTGGAACATCAATATCAGTAAGCATAAAAGCAATAACATAAGCATCAACAACATCATCATCAATAGCATTATGATGGAGAAACATCATCACAACATGAGGCTGGATAAACAACATCATCACAACAGGAGGATAGAGAAACGACATCATCACAAAACAAAGTTGGAGCAACATCATCATCATAATCATGGGGAAACAGAATGAGGCAGGTGTATCAACAAAATTTTGTGGTACTCTCACAATCCCTAGGGATATTTTCAGGAATCATAAGATTCCCTAGGATATAAAATCCTAATGGAGCTACCATGTGGTACTCTGACAGACCGTCCTTACCATACGTTCGAGATCTACCCAGGAATCATAAGATTTTCTAGGATTATAAAAATTCTAATGGAGCTACCACTATTGACCACATATAGCACATACATGCACAATTACTCTCACAAACCGTCCTTATCGGACCTTCGGGATATGTCCAGGGATGATCAGTCCCCTAGGATATAAATCCTAACTGAGCTACCCATTGTTGGTCAGGATACCATAGTATCATCAACATCACTCCCCCTTTCGACGGAGGTTCTTTTGGACTATACCAAGCTTGTATTTAAAGTGCTCAAACTTTACATGAGACATAGGCTTGGTCAACACATATGCAACCTGCTCATTTGTGCCAAAATATTAGAGCTTTATGGATCCCCTCTGCACCATATCATGAATGCAGTGATACCAGATTTCTATGTGCTTAGACTTGTCATACACAAGGTTCTTTCTTATCTTTATGCAAATCTAGTTGTCACATAGAATCATGGTTGCTTCCATCTCCAGGTCAAATAGACCTGTAAACAACTTCTGAAGCCCTGTGGCTTCAAAACTGGTGGAACATGCAACAATGTCTTTCCCTTCTGCTGTGCTGAGAGAAATACTGGATTGCTTCCTACTCTTCCATGAAGTCATGGCTGATCCCAGACTGAAACAACATCCTGAAGTTCTCTTTCTTTTAGAAACACTTCCATCCCAATCTAAATCAGTATAAACCATCATTCTGAAGTCATGATCTCCATTATAATAGAGACCAAAGTCCAACGTACCCTTAAGTTATCTCATCACATGTTTTGCAGCAACAAGGTGAACACATTTGGGCTCTACCAGATACTGACTCAAGGTGTTCACAAAAAAACATATATATGGCCTCGTATTCATCAGATACATGAACGACCCAATGATCTATCTGTACAATGAAGAATCAACCAATTCCGACGAAGTATCAACCAGGAGCTTTAACTTTTTTTCCATGGGTGTGTTCATGGATTTACACTCCAACATATCAAACCTCTTCATTATTTCAACTGCATACTTCCCTTGGTTAAGGAAGATCTTCTCTAGGCTTTTCCAAACCTCAAGATCTAAGAAATAATGCATTAGGGCTAGGTCTTTCATCTCAAATTCTACAATGAGTTTCTTTTTACAATCAATGATGAGCTTTTCTTCTCAAACTAAGAATAAGTCATCTACATACAACAACAATATAAAAAGATCATTATTCATAACCTTGAAGTAAATGTTATAATCAACTTTACTCTTGGTAAAGCCCAAGCTCGTCAGAAAACTGTCAATTCTTTCATACCAAGCTCTAGGAGCTTGCTTCAATCTATACAAATCCTTCTTCAACCTCCAAACATTAGTCTTTATGTCTTCAACTTCAACCCTTGAGGTTGTTCTATATACACTTCTTCTTCAATGACACCATTTAAGAAGGTTTTTTCCACATCCATCTAGTGTAACTTCCACTTCATCTTAACTTAAAGGGCTATGATGTTTATGATAGAAGTGTATCTGTTACATGAGAAAATTTATCTTCATAGTTAATGCCTTCCTTTTGAGAAAAGCCACGAGCTACAAACCTTTCTTTATCATTTTCAATACTTCCATCAACAACATGTTTTATCTTGTATAACCATTTGGAAGATATCACATCTTTGCTCTTTGGTCTAGGAACTATTTCCCATACATCATTCTTTATAATGGATTGGTATTATTATGCCATGACATCTGCCCATTCTTTCTTCTGAATGGATTCTTCAAAGGAATTAGGCTCCTTCTCTATGAGATCACACATCAAAGCCGTATAACTAGAGAATGGCTTAGGTTTCTTGACTTGTCTCATGGTTCCTTATGGGGCACCATACTTCTTTCCATATTGAATAAGTTCTCTTGCCCAAGATGGATTTCTCTTGTGAGAGATCGTCATCTAGGGAGGTTATTGAGATTCTATCATATCATGATCTTCTTGAATCTCATCATTGGGGGAAACTATGATTTCCCTTACTGGTTCTGTAACTCTGGGAGCTACATGCTCTTCTTTATATACTTCTTCAAGATGGCATCTCCTTGATTTCTTGAGTGATACATCTTTATCAAAGGTTACATCTCTATTGATCTCAATATGATGGTAACCTAGTATGTAAATTATGAAGGCCTTTGAGACCTCATAGTATCTAACAAATATTCCCTTCTTTCCTGAAGTGTCCATCTTGGTTCTCTTCTCTTTCAGAATGCGTACAAATACTTGACAGCCAAATACCTTGAGATGGATTACTTATGGATTCTTTTCGAAGAAGATTTCTTCGAGGGTTTTGAAGCCAAGTGCACTATGGGCTAATTTGTTTTGTACATACACTGTTGTTCTTGTTTCTTCTTCCCATAAGTGCATTTGAAGATATTGATGATGGGTCATAGTCTTCACTGCTTCCATTATAGTTATGTTCTTTCTTTCTGCGACACCATTTTGTTGAGGATTATAGGGAGTGGTGAGCTCCCTCTTAATCCTGACATATCTTTCCATTATCTTACCTGAGTATCTTTATTTTTCTTTCAGATAGATTCTCTATCAAGTCTTTGAATTCATTGAATTTACCAAACACTTTGTATTTTGATTTCAAGAAGTAAACCCAAGTATTGAGAGAATAGTCATCAATAAATGACTCATAGTATACATACCCACTAAGAGAGGTGGATGGCATTGAGACACATACATATGAGTGGATGACATCCAAGACTCCTTCTTCTTTATTGTCGCTCTTCGGGAAAAGATTATTTGTGTTCTTTCCTTGTGCACATTCCTTGCACACGCCTTCATGATCAGCGTTGAAATCTGGTAGACCTGTAACTACTTTGATCACATATAGTAAGGCCTTGTATTTGATGTGAGATAGTATTCTATGCCAAAGTTCACATGGAATCTTGGGGGAGTGATTCAAGGTTGCATCAGGACAACCTTTTAATTTATACATGTCACCTTCTATTGTTCCAATAACAATTTCATCTTTTATGGTTTTTCCTTTAGGCCACATGATGACTTCACCATCAGAATGAATGAAACCCTAAATCCTTTATTATCTAGATATGAGATAGAAAGAAAAATTTTCGTCAAACTTGGTACATATAATACATCCTTCATCTTCATTGGGGTCCCTAAATAAAGTTTGTAATTGGACTCTGCCACTCCTTTGATAGGGTAGTGGTAATCATCTCCAAGTGTAACTTTCTTGGGAAATTTATTTTTGGTAAGGCTAGAGAGAATATCTCTCTGGCCTGTCATGTTCTTAGAAGCACCACTATCTATGAGACAATTATCCTCTCCAGGTGGCATTGATCCTGAGAGGGAAGATATTAATAAATAGTCTTCAATATTTTCTTTAATCATCTCTGTGGGTGGCTCATCATATTCCACTGCATGCGCATGGTGTCTTTTGTTGTTTCTCTTCTTATTTTCTTCTCTTTTGATTGGAAAATTATGAGCAATATGTCCCATGTTTTCACAATGGTAACATTGATAAGATGAGAAATCCTTTTCTCTTCTTTGACCTTTCTAAAACTTCTGGAATCTCCTTAGAGGGTGAGATTCTTTATGAATGAATTTATTTTGGGAGTGAGACTCCTTATGTAGGTGGGTCTCCTTCTTGAAGTGAGACCTTATCTCTCCTCCTTTAGTATGAGAAGGTAGAGCTTGATCTTCATCCCTTAATAGTACTCCTTCTTGGTTAGCTGCTCTTTCTTCTTCTTCTTGAACACATTCTTCCCAAGACTATCAAATTCTAGTTTCTCCTTTCTTGAACAAATGGTTTGGATGAATGCATCCCAAGTTCTTGTGGGACCATTAAGAGTTGTAATTATGAGTTCATATTCATCTAGAGTATCTCCAATTAATTCTAGTTGTTCCTTGAATTGAGATATCCTAGAAAAATAGTCATGAACTATTTCTCCTTTCTGCATCTTTGTATTTTTGAGTTGAGTTCTCAAGTTCATCTTTCGGTTAATGTTTCTTCCTTCATACAATCTGGTTAGGGAACCAAAAATTTCTTTTGGTGTATTCTTAGATACCACTTGAGGGATCAAGTGATCTTTGATAAAGTCTGCAATGATTCTTTTGGACCTGACCATGTCCTTGCCATACTTTTCTTTAGTTGTAGCATCTGTGGGCTCTGGTACATTTTATTTGATGAATATTGCAAGGTAATTCTCTTCAAGGATGAGTGAAATCCTATACTTCCATTCACAGAAGTTATCCACACCTTTTAACTTATCAAAAATCTTGGTGCTTGCAGACATCTTGACCTGGAGCTGGGAAAATGACCAATAAATGAAAATGCTCAAAAATTAAATATGAACTTATAAGGAGGTGCACTTGGCTAAGACGAGTAGCTTGGTGCAGTCAGTTTTCTGAAAATCCAAATTTTACCCCTTGAAACTGGGCCTACGAAAATCTAGACGGGTACTTTTGGTACTGGTTCTGGTTTCCTATTTTTTTGGTTTTCTGGTACCAACCAAAAACTAGGGTTTCACTTCCCAAATTTTCTGGAAACGGAAAAGGTGCTCTCTAGTGAAAGGTGCTCTCTTCATATTAGCTCTGATACCATGTCAAATTTAGAGCACCTATTAATTTTCTTTTCAATTTACTAGACAATAATAGCATATGCAGGATCACTAAGAGAAATACAATCACAATATACACAACAGTTATCCTAGGAAACCCTCACGGGGAAGAAAACCTAGCAAAAAATTCCTTAATATAGATTGCCAATACAATGCCAAGATAATAAACCAAACACTAGAGAATATCCAACACTGAGCAATGTGCCTCTCTCTTCCTTCTTCCAACAATTGGCAAGTGCAACTTCCTTCAAACTTGCACACTAGATGAGTGACTTGAGTGAGTCAGCTAATGAGGTTCCTTCCACTCTTATTTATACTGGCTAGAAGGTGCTAGGGCGGTGTCTCTTCATGAAGCAGGGCCAACTTCTTCACTTAGTGGTTAAAACCACTTTAATTAGGCCTGGGGGCCGACTTCTTAATTAACAACATAATAATTAGGGTTTGACCAATCCACAAAATGGGATTTAGTCTTTTAAAAACCCAACATGATCAATCGACAAAAGGGGATCTATCTATAAGATAACAACTTAATAATAAGTAGAATATTCTTTGCAGTTACAATATTTCAACAAGGAATAGGCCAATTTGTAATATATTGGATCTTTTGAGGCTCCACCTTAACCCCTTCCATTGAAACAATATGTCCCAAATACTCTACTTCTTCTTTCCCAAAAGCATATTTGGATATTTTTACATATAATTTGATTGTTCTCTAGAATTTGTAGGAATTTATCCATATGTTTAATGTGGTCAAACCATGATTTTCTATAGATAAGTATATCATCAAATAAAACCAACATAAACTTTTTAAGTTGGGATCATTTTTTTTTTCCATAAGGATTTGAAAATGTAACATCCCACTCTTGCGAGCACATGTTATTGACTTATTCTTTGAGGACACTTATGTGCAAGTGATTCGTTTTTAGTATATGGTTGTCTATTTCGATTATGGATTATTATTATGATGTTGATGGATTATGATGTTATGTTATTGGATATCTATGTATTTACAAATGATATTGACGAGTTTCCCTTGAGTGTGCAGGACACTTGACATATTGAGGATTTCGATGGCATCAATGAAGCTCCTTAGACTTCATATTGAGTCAAGGAGTGGATTGTATTGGTTTGAGTATTTCATTTATGCATATGTGACATATGATCGGGTATATTATGATGTTTTTTATGGATCATTTACAGTGTTTCATTCATGGATGCAGACTGACGATTGCTTCCTAATATGACTCACATGAGTAAAGGGGCCATGCACAACAACCAAATATTGAGGGAGAGGTGTGCCAACATCCCTGTCACAACCTACTAGCACTCCTATCGTGGCCCAAATTGTAGGTTAAGAATTACCTAGTTCGAGAGATGCACGATGTCGTGAAGGAATACTGAGATAGTCACTCACGAAGATTCCTATGAGGCATGCAATAAGGTAGGGTCCCTATTCATTAGAAGCCCTTAGTCTCTCACAAGGTCGCCTGAACGGAGTATTACTCCAAGGGCTGGACAACTACCAAAACGAGTCAAAGGCGAGTAGCACCCTTGGAGAAAGAAGTGCATCTTGAAGGGCATGACGTGTAATTAAAATTTGAATCAAAGGTGAGTTGCACTCTTGGAGAACAGAATGTGTCTTGAAGTGCACGTCGCGGTATTTAAAAAAGTGAGTCAATGAATCTAGGTTCCTAGAAAACTTTGAGCGAATGTTAAACCTTGTAAAATCTTAACCGCTGCCGAAATAATTGATTAATTAATTAATTAAAGAATAAATTTATTGATCATAATCCCTAATGGTATAAGATTTTGCAAATAAAAATTTAACTAAGCCTATGTCTAAGTTAATGAAAGGACAAAAAACTAATTTTATAAATTAAATAATGAGGGGATGAAATAAATCAATGAAAGTAAAATAAATCTAAAGAGTAAGTTAATACACATTGTGTAAGTAATTACCAAATTGGAATTTAAGATAAAATTGGAATAAAGCTAAAGGAAAGGGTACGCATAGAAAGGAATCTAGGGTCTAGTTAACAATAATCTAACTAGGAGATGTTTTCTATTTTAAATCAACTCTGTTTTAGAAAGGCGTCAGTCATTAATTGGAAATAGAGGGAATACAGGGACAACTAGGAGTGATTTTAGGAGTGATTTTAGGATGGGTGAGGGAAACTGAATTTTAATTAAATTAAATTGTGGATTCACTTGTGCAACTAAGGGAATGAGCGACAAGTGTATGGGGGGAATAATTCCTAATTAATTTAAAAAAAATTAATTAAATGTGCAAATGACATGGTGTTACTAAGGAAATTCTATAAAACAAATGGCTGAGAGGATGAAAGGGACACACTGGTTATGAGTAAGGTTACACTGCATAAATTTTGACTAGTTTTACTTGTGAGAGTTGAGATACCTAGCTTGAGAGAGTGATTGTTGGCTCTACCTTGCAAGGTGAGATGGGAGCTAGAGGATTCTAGTTGTGTGTGTGTGTGTTTCCCTTTTCTGACTCATGGGGGCTAAGGGGGAAGAAGAGTACCCCTAGTATTGGCTAGGAGGTACCGGTGAAGTCTCCACAGTTAGCAAGCGGGGAGCTAGATGGAGCACAAGTGTGGGAGAACATCTTCGAACTCTCGTCTGTAGTTACGATACTTATGTTGAGATTGTAAAATTATGTTAAGATTTTAATGTGTACTTTATTCTTTTTAAAATAATTATGGATCCTGAAAACCCTTCTCGGTGTTCGTCATTATCTATAGCGATATTTACAATGCATATTATAATTGATGCTTGAGGAATTTTTCTAGTGAAATTATTGTTCACTGATCATCCTTGCATTATTGTTCATCCCCAACGATTTTTATTTTTATTTTTCATTGTTCATCTCTCGCATGTTTCCTTTGATGTCCTCTATGATTTCAATTTTATTTTACCTTTATTGTCCTCTGTGTTTTGTGAGGAAAAACTCTCCCATCATAGTGCATCCTACTATGTCATCGCTTAGATTAAAACCCTCCACCTCTACCCAGAAATTTAAAATTTGCGCCTTCATTCCCTTGCTCAACGATTTCTCTCCCTTACATCTACGTTTTTAGAGCATTTTCCCATCATGTTAACCATTCTAATTCCTTGCATTTTCACTTGATATCCTCGACATTTTGGCAAAACGATTGTACAAAGAGTACCTTTGCGTTTTCTTTCCTTTCACCTAGCAATTTCCCTAGCCTTCCTTGCATGTTTCACATCAAAAAAACTTCCCAGCAAAAGAGATATTGTTTCTGCGATTTCCCCTTTTAATGGATCTATTCTCCCTCTAATATCCCTGCGAAATTCCCTATAATATCTTTGTGTTTTCCTTCCTTTGTTTGGTCTCTACGTTTTCTCCCAGCATCCAAGTAACCTCTATGTTTTAAACATTTCGCCCAACATCTAAGTAACATATGTGTTGCAAAACACTTTTCTTTGCATTTTTGGAGGATTCCAAGGCTGTATGCCTTCATCCATTTCTCAACGAATTTATACATCAGACCTCAACAATTTTTAAAGGTGAGTATCCTTTGAATTTTTTCTCAACGAACTCACAAAAGTGTCCCAGAGATGTGAAATCGACATGTGTTTCCCCTTGTTGTCCTCTGCTCTTTTCCAAAGGAATTTCGCCCAACAAGGTGAATTCGTGATGGCAATTTATCCTTAATTGTCTCTGTGTTTCCTCCTTTGCCTCTGCATTTTACTTCACAACATCTGCATTTCATTTAATTCTAGGCAACGTTCCTCCTACTCCCTTGAATGGTGTTTTTCTCAGGGTTTTCCTCTCCCTTTCTTTAGTGTTCCTTTAACTGATAACCATTCTTACCCTTCATTATGATATTTACATTTCTTTTAATGTAAAAGAAAAGTTTCAGATTCTACCATGGAAATTTTATGATGGTAACGCCTATTATTTCCTATGGTTAAGTTATTATTATAAAGAGGGAAATCACATTAGCCACCTAATCATTTCATGATTCAACATCTCATTAATGTGACCCTACTTGATAGCATTTCATAAATGGAGCATTAATCTACTTCTTTGTAAGTCAACTCATTGGAACTTTGT
>SNQJ01S0117468.1:0-48312 GCA_010110895.2 Picea sitchensis
GAAAACGTGCCATGTCACCCATCTGCCACATCATCGTACAGATGGTATGGCCCTGCCACGTAACCGTACGAACTGTACAGACAGGTACAGTCAACATCCAATTTTTTTTGTCTGTTTGGCTTGGCGGAAAGATCGTGATATCTTCTCCATACGGACTTCGTTTGAGAAAGTAAATATACCGCCAGAATCAGGAAGACGAGACAGACGCAATGGCACTGTTTTCGTCGCATTCTGAGCACTTTGAAAATTGAGCAAAATTTGATCCCCTGATCATCGATGTCATCTGATATTGATCAATTGCCTGTACAATTTGATCAATCTTCTCTGCTGCTGTGAGTACATCCCTCTATGCCATTTTTTGAATCTTCTAATAAGTTCCTACCACTTTCTTCTCCAATCCACTCATGCTTTCCCTTTCCTCTTGGGTCTCGAGCTTAGCCTGCTCACATATTATTTCCAGCGCGTCCCGCTTCTCCGTTGCCTGCTGCAATTCGGCTAAGTTTGTGCGTGAACGAGATTGTACCTCTTGGGTAACACTAACCTGTAATTTGTATAGAGATTTGTATGGTATCCGCGACAATACTAGTTGAATTTGAGCTAAGTCCTTTAGGGGTGTCTGCCCCATGATCTCGTCCATGAGCAACATGCCGGGTGTTATGTGGAATGTTGTACTCGAATGTAGTATTGTGTGCACTGTATCTCACTCCCTTGCTTCATATTCCTCTCCTATCTGTGAGGTTGACGACCCTATTCCTCTGCTACTTCCTGCGGCCTGCGGTTCCCCGATCTGCCTGAGGAACTGTCGCATGTTTGCCAATGAATTATGTCCCTGTGGTGCACAACATTGCCAAAATCCTTGGATATACAATCCTGAACCATTTGGGATACCATCTCTGCATCATATTCTGGAGGCGTTCTTTGCACCTTCATTTTCTTGTGCGCACCTCCTATCTGAGTGGATGGCCTCTTAGTCAAGCCTAGTTCTTGTGGATTGGAGCTTGGTGTCATCCCTTGTGCTGCCTCGGCTTGTTTCTACTGCACTTGGGCGGACTGCGTATTATTCTTCTTCCCCTTATGGGTCCCTGTCTTGGTTGTCCCTTCGTTTGTCTGCTTTGCTTTGGTCTGGCCCGTCCTTCGATTCTTGGGCACTAGGGCTTCCTGAGTCTGTGTTTCTTCCTGACCTGTCTCTTCTTCTATTGTCTTTGTAGGTATCTCTTGGGTGAGGGATGGAATCTTCCAGTCGTCGTCCCAATCCCGAATAACCATGTCGATGTCGCCCTCCATGATGCAATAACACAATTGTAGCCACTTCTTATTGGGGTCCTTCTGCGCCTGTATCCACGTCACATGTCGAGCAACCTTGAAGTTGGCGATGTCTCAATAATGT
The DNA here is from genome assembly GCA_010110895.2 of Picea sitchensis. Lineage (NCBI taxonomy): Eukaryota > Viridiplantae > Streptophyta > Pinopsida > Pinales > Pinaceae > Picea > Picea sitchensis. The sequence continues at coordinate 1,388 of SNQJ01S0117468.1, forward strand.
ACGACAACCTGTGGTGTTATTCTCCAAAGGTTAGAGATGGCCTCTTGTAGGTCACAAAGGTATCCTTCGAATATAGTTGCGTTCATTTTCTTGTGCTTTCCATCTGACGCGACACCAAGGGATAAATACCTTGCTCCACAATTCGGCTTGGGTCTAGTGCCGAAAAATGTGTAATTTGGTTCCTTCCATCCCATGATGGCTATCAACATGAACAACCATGAGTAGTGAAATTCTGTTCCTAGATCCTACGTATCCTTGCAGTCATCCAGAAAAAAATTCAAGAGATAGGGTGCCCAGCTAATTGTGGTTCCCTCGACACATTGTGCTGCAACTGCGACGACCCCACCCGTGACTTCTTCCTTGCGAAATTTTCTTAGCAGCTTGCAGACCAATATTTTTGCGGCCATTTGTGTTGCGGCATCATTGATCCTTTTGATGATGATTCCTCGCGTCCCCATGTCAGTGCCGTATTTATTTTTCATTTCTTCTGCGAGTGCTTTCTCCTTTATCTTATCATCAAGAAATTGCACGGGATCCATGCCCCGGGATGGCAGCTCTGTAATTTGTGCAATGAGCTCCACGTCTATCGAGATGAGCTTATCTAACCATATATCCCTGCCATGCGTGACTGCCATTAATTGTTTGATGCAACTGCTTGCATACTGTCCCATGCCAAAGTGAGGTAGCTCTAGCAGACCTAAAATCCCTGTTTTCGCCAATCCCGTTGCCCACTGCAGTGGTTGATCAATCGGTTCCCCAACTACGTTCACGCCCAAAAGCTGTAAGTATACTTTATTTGTGAACTCTGAGAACTTTTCCGTTTCCATTACATCATGGTCCGAGTATTTTAGCTTCTCGAAATGAACCAACAAGTCTGATTTCACCCTTACCCCATCTGGTATACACAACAAAACGAGGGTTGCGACGAGTTGCTTGTGAGGTGACCTAGGTACCTGCTGCTTGTATTTTTTTGGTAGTGGTTGGATTGAGGTTCCAGTCACCATCGTTTGTATTTAGAAATACCATTCTGGCCAGCCTGTGACTTCTTCTACTGTTCCTTCTGGTGGGTGGTCCAAATCGGTTCTTTGAGACTCGTTTGGCTCAACTGTTGTTTCCTGATTTGTCACCATTCCATTGACTCTCGAAGCTGCTTTGGTGGTCTCTAGTTGCGCCTCCTTCAGGGTTTCTTCTTCCTGGTTCTGTTGCTCCCGTGCCTCTGCCAACATATCTACATTCATGTCCTCCGATGTTGATTGTTGGGCTTCTTCCACCACGGGTGTGGGGTTCACCGATGTTGTATTTGGTCATGGGATTTCGTCGACATTAACGATCTCCGACGGCTATTGTTCACCTTCTTCCAATTGTACCTTTTCCCTTGTTCTAACTCTGGGTTGTCTGACAGTTTGGCTTGTTTTTGCTTGCTTTGGTGGTGCCATGGTGGTGAGTGTCAAACATTTGCTGAGTTTGAATGGTCTATGTGCCCTTTTTGAACTCTTCTCTGTGCTCCTTAGCCTCTATCGCTCTCCGTCTGTTCTATTTCCACAAATAGACTCTTTGCTCCCACGTCCGTGCGTTGTATGGGCATCGCATGAAGCTTGTCGAGGATGATACTTTAATTATGGGTTTAATGCACCTCCAATTATTTCTTACTTTCCATTACTCTCCCTTGACGTCTCAAGTTGGCGCGATTAATGTAGTGTCCCATCGGTCCTTTTTGACATTCAATTTCGCATAACTCTGTCGTTTTGTACTTCTTTTGCCATCTTTGCTTTTCCCACTTATTTCCATCGTGATCTAATTTTTGATCTTGTCCTCGTCGATTTTTTATTCCTAAGTGTGCATGCTCCTTCTCCCTTCGGTGCACTGTAACTCTATTGGTACTGGTTTTTTTTTTTTTTTTTTTTTTATTGCGTGGTGACTTTCAGTTTGTGGGTGGTCGACTATCCTTGTATGGATTCAGTCGGATCTTGTTGATCATCTCTCTGAGTTTTGCAACTGCTAAGTCCTTCAACTGTACAAATCCTCTATCTGTGAAATTTTTTACTTCGTACAGTTCTAACCAGTGCATTATGAGTTTTCCTGGGTGCTGAATGGATTTGCTGTCATACATCAATACTAAATCTCCTTCCTTGAACGTTTTCTTCTTCATGTGTATGTCATTCCAAGATTTTTCCCTTGATTTCTGAACTTGTTAGTGGAACCCTACTAAGATCCGATCTTCCTCCATCGTCATTAGCTGATTTAGTCTTTCCTGTAATGCGCCTCATTCCGTCATGTGTGTAATTGCTTCTACCCACAAGCTTGGTACTAGAAATTCTAATGGAACCACTACTTTTTGGCCATACACCAGTTTAAATGGCGTGTGCCCTGTCAACTTTTTGCACGTAGTCCTGTAGACCCACAATACTGCTGGTATTTTAAGGTCCCAATCATCCCTATTGACATTACAGATCTTTGTTAGTGCATTCTCCAGGATTTTGTTAAATGCCTCTACTGTGTCATTTGTCTGTGGGTGATATGCTGTGCTCTTCTGATGATGGACTTCAAACTCTTCAGTCATAGTGTTGATAGTGTTGTTATTGAGGTGCGTGCCTTGGTCGCTCATCAAAACTCTTGGGCATCCAAATCTAGTAATTACTTGTTCAAATAGAAAGTGTGTTGATGTTTTTACCCTACAATCCTTCACTAGTGCTGCTTCCGCCCATATTGTCTGATATTCTGTCGCGGTGATGATGTACCTTGCTCCTGTTCTTTTTGCTGGTGGGTTGATTGGTCCCATAAAGTTATTGCCCATTTATTGAATTCATGCAATGTTACCCATGGTCGTAATGGCATCTCGTCCCTTCTGTTGGGTTTACCAACCCTTTGACAAACATCACATCTCTGGCAGTACTCCTTCGAGTCTCTATGAATGGTTGACCACCATAGTCCTACACGCAATACCTTCTGCGTGGTATCTTTTCCTGCATAATGTCCTCCTGCTATTCCCTCATGGGATTCTGTTAAAACTCTTAGTATTTCATGTTCTAGCACATATCTGTGAAAGATGATGTCTGCGCCCATTTTGTATAAGTGTCCTGCTGTCAGTTGATAGTGTGCAGCCTGGACTACTAGGTTTTTCTTTTGCATGATGTTGTATTCCTGCGACGTAGTACCTATGCTCAAGTACTCAATGATATCTGCAAAGTATTCATCAACGAGCTGGATTGAAAATAATTGTGCGTCAGGGAAGTTGTCCTCTAAATTCGTAGGTTCTTCCCTGTTTGTGACCCTTGATAGGTGGTCAGGTCCTGCATTCAACTTTCCTGGATTGACTATTACTTCAAAGTCAAATTATTGAAATAGTAGTAACCATCAACAGGTTCTCCCCCCCAACACTGACTTGTTGACTAGGTATTTAAGGGTTGAGTGATATGTGAACATCTTAAAGTGTTTTCCTAATAAGTAATGTCTGAAATTTTGTAGTGCGTAGACAATAGCTAGGCCTTCCCTCTCAGTCGTGTTATAGTTCTACTCTGATTCTGATAACTTTCTGCTTGCAAATGATATAGGGTGATCCAAATCCCCCGCTCCTGGCTACACCAAGATAGCTCCAAGTGCTATGGATGATGCATCTACATGTACGTGGAATGTCTTATCCCAGTCTGGAAATACTAGTATTGGCGCGGTGACCATATTCTCTTTGAGCATATCCAGACCATGTTGACAATCATCGTTCCATTGAAACTTTGTATATTTTCTTAATAGTTTTTCCATTGGCATGATAATCTACGTGTATCCTTTGATAAACTTTCTGTAGTATCTTGTGTGTCCCAATGTCACTCTTAGCTGTCAGACTATTTTTGGTGGTGGCAAGTTAACAATTACTGCGATCTTTAGAGGATCTACTAGTAAACCTTGTTTGCATACTATATGGCCCAATAGTATCCCAAACAGTGTTCCAAATATACATTTTTTTATGTTCAATGATATCTGTCACTGTCTGCATCTTTCTAACATCAGTCGTAATACTTCTACATGTTCTTTCAACAAACTATAGACTGTCCAATTGTCCAAGTATACCTCTAGAAACTGGTGGATAAATTCCTTAAATACGACGATGACTACTTTGGAAAATATTGCTGGTGCATTATTCAGTCCAAACGACATGACTGTGTACTGGTAGGATCCCCATTCTGTTGCAAACATGGTCTTATATCTGTCTTCCTACCTATATCTTGATCTTATGGTAGCCTGAGAATCCATCAGTGAATGAGTAAGCTTCATGTCATCCTACGTTCTCTAACACTTCATCCGTGAAAGGTGTAGGGAACGAGTCATGTAGGCATGCATCTTTCAACTTCCTCAAGTCGACGCATATCCTTATCCCTCATTGTTTTTTTTTCCTGAACTACCTTCGGGCTTATCCATTCCGATTCTTCCACTGGTTCTATGATTCCAGCTTGAAGCATCCTGTTGATCTCAACTTTGACTTTCTGCTTATATATTGGGTTCAATCTGTATGGTCGTTGTCTGATCGGTCTCACTTAAGCTCTGAGTGGTATCTTCATTTCTCCTAGCTCTCCTGCTATACCCTTCATCTTTGTAAATTTTGTGGGAAACAGGTCACTGTACTCGCGCAATAACTTTGTTATGCTTTCTATTGTTTGCTCATCCTAGTAGTCTCCAATGCTGGCCATTTTGGGATTCTCAACTGTCCCAATGTTGACTTTCTTTACCTTGATCGGTGCGGCAATAACTTTTGATTCTATGGGTGGACCCTCCACTTCTCTTTCGTCTTCTACTTCCTTGATCTGAATATCGCGTGAATCGTCTTCATCTGGTGCTTCCTCATGCACATGGTAACATGGAAACATTTCTTTGAATGTTTGTTTGTTCCACTGTTGTTCTTCTGTTATGAGTTCGACTTCTGGTTCTTTGATGAATATCACTCCTCTTATTTGTTTAAGAGCTGCATCTATGTTGGGGTTTTCATGCTCGAATGAAAAAGTGACTGTAAAATTCTGTTGCAGTACCATCCAAGTCATAGTTCCTCTACGTAGTTCTTGGTCAGTATACCAGTTCGTTGGTGTTCTCTCTAAAGTGTGTATAAAATGATGAGGCCATTCCTCTAGGGGTGTCAATTTCCACATCGTTCTGCACTTTTCCAAGTGTTCCACTGGTGCCCCCTATCCATTGTACCTCTGCTTCTTGTTGTTTTTCTGTTATGCGCTGAACTTTATGTGCAATAACTGCTTATATTGGTACCAGTATGTGATTGTCTCTTTGTGTGCGACCCACCATCTTGCAGGTGTGGCCTTGAGTTCTATGTCAAGTGATAAGAGTCTCTGATTCTCTAAAACTTCATCTTCATACTGTGCCAATAATGTTTCTAGGTCATTTATTCCGTGGAAACTGGGTGGTTCCCTTATCTTTGTGCCTACCCATCTTACTGCGTGGTCTATTTGTGCACATCTTCTCATGGAAACTTCATGTAGCCTTTGTTTCCAGTTCTTTAAATCGGTATCTGAGTCTGTCACACACAAAGTAATGCTCTGACAACTGAGTATTCCATCTGCAGTTGGGTTTACGTAATCTTCATCACGCACAATTGTTCTGTACAACTGGATTATTTCTTCTAAGTCTAAGCAAGTGGGTTCTACAAACCTTTCCCCTTCTGATGGGTCTAATGGCATGATGAACATGTAGTCCCCTAAATCAAATGTCATCTTTCGTGTTTTCAAATTGATTATGGCCTAGTTGTCAAATACCCAATCCAGACCAAGCAACGCTGGATATGGTGTTGTGCCATCCACTATTTCAATCACTTCAAAGTATGCTTTAGTGTGCACTCCATCCAGGTCTACTGTCACTTATTTCAATCTGCCAATTGGTAGGACTCTATGCTGCTTTTCTAGTTTCAGTTGATTAGGTGAGTATCCAAATTTGAGCTCTCCCATGCATTTCCATGTCTTCTTTGGTAATACATTAACTTCAGATCCTAGATCCAATATGATATCTCCCATGTTGAAATCTCTGATGTTGGCATTCAGTATGAAATCTCTACTTGTTCTTCTCCTTGTATGTAGGTGATTGATCATCTTTTGTTCTAGTTTTCCTTATGACTCTATACTACATCTTTCTAATATGTTTTGAAGTATTTTGACAGATCATGGATCATTTAATACTTTTACACATGATTGCAAAAAGCCTTTGATTGTACTTACTTGTGCCATGGGTTGCATTTCGTTGGTATGATCTAGTAACGAAGGCATCTCGTACTCCGGTGCTTCCTTGCTTTGCTGCGCAGTTGAAGTTGATGTCATGTCTTCCTTCAAAAATTCTTGTCTAGCTTGTTTAAATATCTCTTTCTCATCCTACGCGTCGAACGACTTGCTTGGTTCATTTTTATTCTTCACCCACTGGTGTTGTACTGACTCTTGTCAGACTACGTCGTTCCCTGTTTTATCTCCTCTGCGAGTAACTATCTTGATGTTCTGTCCTTCATCCCTCACTTTAGCTGAAATCCACTGAACATTTTGGTTGTTCTAGTTCCTCTTCTCCTTGATCTTTACTAATAGTGTCAGACATTCTTCCGTATCATGGTTCGATGCACGACAATACATACAAGTTATTGGTGGAAGTGGACATTCTCTTGCATAATGTCCTGGTTGTTGACAATTGTGACATACCACTGGTCCTCTACCTCGTCCAAAACCTCCTCTCGCTCGTCCTCCTCTTCTGTAGCCCGCTCGATCTCCTCTTGGCGCATTATGCCGAGGCGCCTGATTGTACTGCGTAGTATTGTACTGAGGTTGTGTTGTGTTGTACTGCGGCTGCGCGGTATTATATGGTTGTTGCGCAATATTATACTGCTACTACGCAATGTTTTATGGACTAGGAACTTGATTAAACTGTGGTGTGGCTTGCCCAATCATCATTTCTGCATGCGCTCTATATGCATCTGATGTCCTCTCTCACATCAATTCCATAGTTCTACAATCTTTGTCGTTGTGTCCCACTGACTTGCAAAAGTTGCAATACAAACTCTTTGGGAATGTTTGGTATTTATGCATCCTTGAGCAATGATATGGATCATGACCCGATTTCTTATAGATTTTGCACCATAGTCCTCCTGTTGGTAATAGATTTGACATTCCTGCTACCATATACTGCCCGAATGTTGGACATTTTTTCTTGTGGTGTCCTTCCGTCCTGCATGTAGTACCCCAGACGACTTCTCATTTGTCCTTACTCTTGTTCTGGTTTAACTGGAATGTTAATTTCTTCAAATCCTCCTTCAATTCTTCGATGGATGGGTCCGTCAGCTGATACTGGTTTTCTTCCAATTGCATGGCTACTTGCAGAGCCTCTGCTTGCATCTAAAACTTCTGTTGTCATAATGTATACTTTAAGTGTGGTAGCAGTGAATTGACGAATAGGTGCCTATGTTGCATATCAGTCATGAGATATTTCAACTTTCCCTTCAGTTGCTTGAATCTCTGGTCAATCTCCCACAAAAATTCTCTTGGTTTTTGTCTTATTTCGATCATCTCGTTCATGTACCGATCTTCTGAACTTGGCTTCTATAACTCGTTTATCAACAATTTCTTGACGTCTGCAGTCATTCTGGTTGTCCTTGGTGGATTGTTTGTAGCTAAAATCATATACAAATCTAGTGTGTGATCCCTTAGTGTCGCTAACTGTTCCAGTTTGGTATCTTCGTTTGTGACTATTTTTCTTCCCAAATCTTCTCACAGATGAACAAATGTTTTTCCGGGTCCTCTGATGCTTCTCCTTTAAATTCTAGTAACCTGATGATGGGATTGTGTCTTGCCATTCTGAACGCTGAACTACTACCTCCATGCGGTGTAAATACTTGACTAGTGCTACCTGAACTAGCTCCTCCAATTTTTGTTCCTTGTGTAGATGTACTTCCTGCTGTCCGACTTCTTCCAAACTTCAGTTGTCTAAATGGTGGTGTTCTCTTTGGTGTATTAGTCGCACATGGGTTTATGGGTTCCACACTGACATTGATATGGATAGGATTGCTGCCTTCTCTTCCCATTCTTGGACCTCTTGTCTTCCTCTCATATGTTGCGCACAGGATTTCCTCAATCTACTCCATAGCCCGTAGATCCTCTACCTCTTCCTTGTCACTCACCAAGCCTTCCCTCATGGCTACGACTCTCTTCTTGGTATTCACCTTGTATTGGTAGGGTACTCTGCTATGTGTCTTTCTAGCTGTCGCCATGATCCAGTTGATCTGGTCGTCATCCATCATGATTGGGTCCAAGGGTTTCACCTTCTTTCCCTTATGTTTTCCTCCTTCCATTTCTCCTTTTTCTGTCAGTGCTTCCCCCCTTCCTCGATGCACACAGAGAAATTTACTTATCTGAATCCATTGTCATTACACCTTTGTTATATAGCAATATCTTAATAGAAGTATATAACGATCTAATGTACCTTCCTCAAGGTCTGCATAGAAACTCTTGCTCCACTGTGCTGTACGACTTCGCTGTATCTACTACAAACTCTTTTATAAGGCCTACTACAATACTGTCGAGCCAAAAATCTACTGCAAGAGTGAACTTGTTGTTCACCTGCTGTAACTGCTCAATATGTACCGGGGTCCACTCTATTTTTTGGATGCGGTTCATTGTGTGGTTATCCTTCAACCTTAGTATCCACTCCTACAATAAGTGTGGAAAATCACAAAAAAAGACTTCATGCAAATCAATAAACACGTATTTCCCAAGATATTTGCTGAGTGTTAATCTAGGGTTTATGTTAGCTTTCTATGAAAACTCCAACTCTTTTGTTCTTAGCCAACTTTCAATCTATGATTTTGTGGGATTCCACGGTCTCAACATCCCCTTATAGTAGTTCATTGCTTTTCTTCTCTGCTTTAATATTCTTTTGCTTCGCCACTCGCAAATCTTACGTATCTTTTAACAGATCTTCAACATATCTCATCTACTCAATCCTCTACTATTCCTACCAACGACAATGAAACCATTTGTTGGTTATTTATTATGTATATCCTATTATGAGTTTATTGACCCATGGTTCATGTCTGTTCGGGGTTCCAACAAAGCCTCTAAAACTATCGGCCCACCTGGTAAACCAAAAGGCAACGCAACGCATAGGGTGCAGTGCGTCGTCTCACCCGAGATAGTCTTAATGGGTGGCTACAATACTCATTTGCTTGCAGCCTAGGATTGAGTAGGGAATCTGAGAACTAAATATTGAGAGATCTAGTACAACTTATTAACGCAATACACTATTTATTACGATTATGAAAGAAATATAACAACTCATTCATTCAACATAGCAATATTTACTTGAAGAAAATAAAGAAACACATGCATTCAATCACATAACGCAGGTTTTACCATGGTTCACCCCCTCCTGGGCTATGCCCACAAAGATCTTTCTCTTAGCCCTTTTATTATAGTAGTTCTCATCTACAACGCCGCGTGCTTTACAACTCTTCTCGGTGGTTAAGATCTATTATGAGGCGGACTAGATCGTATTAGTCCCCTCAGCCTACAATCTAACCCTCAATATATACCCTCTTCAGTCCTCTATAGCTCAATGGCTTACAAAATTAGGTCATACGACAAAATATTACATAACATCCGTTCTTCGTATTCGTCTCTCTACTAACTCATATGACAACTATATCCCTATACCATAGCCAACCCTGCTATGAGACCTAGGTAACTATATTTATACATTTTTGGCTCTTCAACCATTATAATACATTACCAAAACCCTAACCCTAACTTCGTTAGGTCTTCCATGCATGCACGTGTGCTGCTTTTCCTTCTAGCTGTCGCTCTCCTCGTGCATGCCTTATTTCCCAAAATCGCCTTGGCCTGCTTCCAATATGCGCCCCTCGATTATAACTTGTTACTAGGATGCAATTGGACTTATGCTATGACTGCCATCGTATCATCCGTATTCCACACTCTTTGTTTCCCTCACGATGGGAAGATCGTGACGATCAACCAGTTATCCTTTGTGTATGCTAGCCCAGTGCATCTATTGGACCGTCAATCTTCGTGGTCAACAATTCTCAGCCGAAAACTGAGAATATCGATGTCAGAATGTATTCATCCCTTATGGGTACCTTCGACTTCATGGAACCGATTCACCATGTTTATGGCATGTCTAGTAGGCCCATTTTTTCAGAGAGGTCTGTTCCTTTCCACACTTCCTATTTTAACGATCCTTGGACTCTACCTTCCTCGAATGTGTCTTGTGAAGGTCAGTCGCATGATAGAATGGCGATGCCACTATCACCAACATAGATAGCGTATCAAGTTGTTCTTGACTCTGTTATCACACTAAATTTCCTTGGGTCTTTTTAGTTTGTTTTCAATCCTTTTTAAGCCTTAGTTTTTTGTTTTTTTCTTTTTCTTTTAAGGTCTCACCCCTTTAAAATTTATGATTGGTAGGACCCCTTGGTTGATTAAAGTTTTTGAGTCTTAGCTCTATTTTGATCCTAAAATTGATTTTTGATCCCTAAACCATTCCTAGCTCATGTTTTACCTTGGTCCCCTTCATGATTTTTCCCTAGTTCAATACCTCCCATGATCAGGCTGATGTGACACACCTCTCTCCTCACTCATGACCTCACAAGCATGCCTCATTGTCCTCGCTTACCTATCTAATCATATTTTTGAATTGGAAGCGCTGCCTACTCATCAATAAGTTCCATAGCGCCTGTCACGTTTATCATATCGCCACCGCAAGTCATGATTTCCATGACCGATACCATATCCCTTGTTTTCAGTGCTAGAAGTCGGTTAAAGTGCCTTTAAAATATCTTTCATTTATGTTCCTTGATAACGATTTCTAATTTTCAAAACTCAACAGTGATGCACTGGGTGAATTCGCCAGTTCTCATCAAGCGACCGCATGTCAACCAAATCTTACTACTGTGCAATATTCCAAGGCCAAAGTTTCCTCATTTTCATCCTAAGATTGCGTTGAAGAGTTCAACAGGTGTCTACTACGCAGGTATCCACTGTTACCTCCTCTGCGTATTAATCCTCACAGGAAATTTGTGCTCAGGTTTTTGTTTTGCTAAGTTTGCATAGCGTTAAAATATTCATCTTTGTATGATAGCCTCATCTCCTCTTTTTTCCAGACCTGTAAACTTCATGGCCCGTATATGAGTCAAATTTCTGTTGTCTACCTTAGCCCTTGAATTTGCAAGCTTTAGACTAGTCTATCCTCTGCGTATGTGTTGCGCTACCCATAGGCGCTGCTTAACCTCTCGCTACTTCCCTTGCCTCCTTTCATCTCGAAATTAAGTGTTTTACTCAGTTTCATAGGGTCAAACTTGCATATTTGAAACCCCATTCAAAGTCTCCAGATCATTACCAAACCTTTTAAGAGCCCTCATTCTAAGTCATGGAGACCCCTAAATCGAAGAAGGCACATAAAGGAGGAAAGATAGTTAGGACATAACTAATGGACATGCTTCTTTTTAATATAGAACCCATGGCAGGAGAGGCCTTTCAAAGAGTAGGGTGCCTCTTCTTCTGTCAGAACATGCAGAGAGGCCATCCATAGGTAGCAAGACAGTTTGCATTGCAGTTTGATGGTAAGAAAACTAAGGTTGGGTATTTGGAGTTTGAAGTGACTGAAGCCTCCATATCATCTGCAACAGGGATCCCCATTACAGGTGAAAGGTGGTTCAAATCCATGGATTTGAGTTCAGCTTGTGCAAAATATCTCTTCAAACCTGAATATCAATCCAATGACCTGTCCAAAAGTATGCCAAGGAGCTAATTGATTGAACAATTTGACAGACTACTGAAGATCATACAAAGATATTTTACTTGTGAAGGGAGATTCAACACATTATACCAGTACCATATAATATTGTTGCTACATTTTATTGGTAAGATTGAGAAGAATATTCCTTATTACTTGTTGAGGAGTATAGGTAAGATGTTAGACATGATATAGACCAAATCTAAAGATGTGGATTCTAGCCTTTTCCACTATGTTTTAATCAAAATGCTAGTATATGAGGAATTGGGCAAGAAAGATATTTCATGGGAGCATTTTGTGGTTACCTCTCATTTTAAGTTGGATATAGCACCCACTCCTCAATCATAGAGGGAAAGTTCTTTGTCACCTACCAGTGCTACCAAAGCAGGGACCAATAGGAAGAGAAAGGGCAGAGCCCATGGTCAAGTGTCAGAGGTCAACAAGCAGGTCATTAAAGCTGAGGAGGAAGTCTGTCCTTCTCCACACAGAGATTTTTCACCTCCTCCTCCACCAGGGTTAGAAGAGGTGCCTCCTTCTACCAAAGCTACATCTAAGAGAGGGAATAAGCTTCTCTTTTCCCCTACTCCTCCAACAGTCGAAATCAAAGGCAAAAGACCTTTCACAAGATCATCAATTCCTAAGGAGAATTATAGAGAGCATTCCTTACCAAAGATCCCTATTCAAAAGAAGAAGGGGAATAATATTGAAAATCCTGTAGAGGAGAAATTAGAAACACTTATACAAAAGAAGAAGGGTAAAGGTGCTAAAGGACCTTTGGAGAAGAGAGATGAGACCTTTGAGAAATGCATTGAGAAGCCTGTCGAAAGAAAACAAGAATCCCTTGTACAGAAAGGTAAAGGTACTAAAATATCTTTGGAGATGAAAGAGGACACCCATGTGAAACACTTCGAGGAGCCTGTGGTAAGAAATGAAGAAACCACTGTGCGGAGAAAGAAGGGTAAAAGTAAGGCCATTGAGAAAACTGATGAGGTGGACAAAACACTTCCCATGCAAGAGGAAGAGGAGTCCGAGGAAAATCCTATTAAGACTGAGCATGCCACTGTCCCTTCTGACAGTCATACCCACAAAAGAGTTATCAAGCAGCTTAGAGATGAAAGGAAATAAATAGCTCATCTTAAAGCAGAATACAAGGTCCAATTGGCTCAGATGGAAGAGCTCATGGCTGTCTACAATAATACCCTTGACTTGGCAAGGTTTGCAATGAGAAAGACTCTACCCCTTCATAAACAACTAAAGAATCTTTACAGACAGAACAAAGGCTTTCAGTCTAAGAACAGGAAGTTAAAGGCAGAGCTGAAATGATTTCAAGATGAGGTAGCCCAAAGGAATTTACAGGTGTTGGTTGAAGATGCCATTGAGTATGATGAACCAACAACTAAGGAGAGCACAACTACACAGAAGAAGCTTGTCAATGCTAGGAAAAAGAAGTTTTCTATGCCAATTGAAGATCCTCTTTCTACTAGAAAGAATGTGAGGCTAAGTGTTAAAATGACAAAATAACTGGTAATGGTAAGCCCCAATTTTTAGAACTGTTCCTTTTTGGGAGGGTTAACTGATATGCACATACTAGCTGTGCCATCTATACAGGCTTCTAGGTGTTTAGCTATATGGATTTTGAGTTTTTGCTAAGCGATAGCTTCACCCAAGTGGTAAAAGGCACTACCTATGGTATGGTCAAGGAACCTAAGTAAAATTGTTCGGTCATCATGAAAGGAAACACACTGCTCTGTACATATTCAATATTGAAAGGCACTGCGTTTTGGCAATGCTACCCAAACCTCTATGCAGACGCAGCGTAAGTGACGCTACATAAAGGAGTTACGTAATATTTGGCAGGGAATAGATTTACACATGGGCACAACACAGGGGTGCTACCTAATATTTCAACAGAGGACAAATGTTGGCGCATATATGTAGCATTGTGGCGTTACCTACAGGTGCTACCTTCTCTCCTTGTTCCATTTTACGGTGTGCTACCCAGAGTTGCTACCCAAGGAATTTTCGAGCAAACACCAGGAATCTAGGAGGACTAGGCCAACAACTTTTGGATAAGTTGATGATGGAGAAAGTTACAGAATTAGCAACTGACATTTTGAGGACAACTACATGCTCCAAAAGGACACATGGAAAAACAGGAGTTGAGCAACAAAAGAGGATCAAAGCAGTTAGAAGCATGATTGGGTTAGTCACCAACATTTCCCTGTTTTATAGCATAGGCTATTATTCTAGTTGTTAGAACAAATAAATGTTTAGATATTTTCAAGGGAAAGAGGCCAGCTCGTACCTCCAGCTGTTTCCTCCCTTTCTTGTTATAAATAGATAGATCAATGGATTTAGTAGGTTCGGATGGTTGAACAAGGCTCCCTTTACTTGTAATATTTTGATGAAATGACTATGATTTAGTGATGTACTGGACTTAATACTTTTTGGATAATAGAAATCAACTTCTCTTTCAGTCTATTTGCTTCTGATGTTAAGTGTTCATGCTTTGAATGATTCACATGAATTATTGTGGTGATGTTATGGTGGATGTTTGATCATTATATTATCATGATGTTTATTTAGCTTCCTTAGTTTCTGATGTCAAGAATATCTTGTGATTAGAAACTTTCTTCCTTAGACTTGTGTAGACCTGATGTTTGCAGCAGTCCCTACACTCCTCTCACTCAAGTCTTCCCTTTGTTCACACTTACTCCCAAACTACTGATAGAAGTTAGCCAAGACCTTAATTGTTGGTGCATGCTATACCTGTTGTTTGAGTTAGAACATTACCATTTGAGTCCTTTTCCATTTGACCCTTTAAAACACTCTTTCATTCACGTATAACTTGATGGGTACTGGACTTACCTTCCATGAATTCTGAAGGTGACTCCTAGTCCTAACAGACTCTTCCACTGATTCTAATCCTATTACCTCACAGATGAACGAGGAGGATATTGTTCTTAAGCATGTGTGGGTCACTTCGTCGTCTTGTTCACATGACTACCTCGATGAGAACTTACCCTCAGACGAAGTCATCATCGAGGCCATGAATTTTTCTGACAAACCTTGGGATGATATNCAGATGAACGAGGAGGATATTGTTCTTAAGCATGTGTGGGTCACTTCGTCGTCTTGTTCACATGACTACCTCGATGAGAACTTACCCTCAGACGAAGTCATCATCGAGGCCATGAATTTTTCTGACAAACCTTGGGATGATATACATAATCACTCTTATTTTCTCCCAAATCTTGCTAGAATCGAACAAGATGACTTTCAATCTACTCTGAGTGAGATATTCGGTCACTTCGTAGTTCCACTTGATATGCATGACATTTATGTCGAAGGAAATATGGCAAGTACCTCTCCTACCGTCATGATCGATATCTCTCATATCCCTGGCAAGATTGAAAATGTACACATCGATGCAGATTGTTCGCCAGAAGAAATCCTAATCTACACCGAGCTCTTCAAGGAATTATGAGATGTATTTGCTTGGTGATATGAAGAGATTCTAGGAATCGACCCTCGAATTTTTGAGCATGATATTAAAACTTACCCGGATACTAACCCTGTTCGACAACGTCTTAGAGCTGTCAATCCTCGGAAGGCCCATGCTATTAAGGCAGAGGTAGAGAAATTGCTTAATGATGGATTTATCTACCCGGTTCTCTTGACTGAATGAGTATCCAATCCCATTCCTGTGAATAAGAAGCAAGCAACCATCCGTGTATGCATGGAATTTCGTGACTTGAACAAAGCCTGTCCTAAAGACAACTTCCCGACACCTTTCATCGATAAGATTTTCGACGACGAGTGTGGAAAATATTGGTCCTTTAGTTTAGTATATTTAGATGGAAGGTTGAGATTCATTGTAATAGGTTGGAAAGATTCAATGGATCTTATTAACTCCTCAATTTTAACTATAGGTATCTAAGCCAACTTAAGTTGAAAGGAACTATGAGAAGTGTTCTCAATTATCAATATTCATGGTCCTTGTGGAGATAGAAAGATATTTCACAACAAATTTAGAATGTTGGGCATGGTAAAAAAATGCATTGTTATTTTAGGGGGTATTTTATGACAATGAAGGGAAGAGAAATATGGGGGGAAGGAGCTAGATATGATCCTATGGAAAATTAATTCTCCCAAATGTTTGAGGAACTAGATCCTCTATACATGGAACCCATAGAGCAAGTTCCAACATGGAGGAACTTCAAAAGTGGTAGGGATGGGGTGTTTAAACAATTTGATGGATTTTTCATAACACAAAAGATTTTGGAAGAAGCAAATATATTGAAGTCATGGGTAGGAGAACGAGGTGCCTCAAACCATTTACATATTTTGCTACAAATAGAAAAGGAAGAACATAAACCCCTAGGTCCTTTAAATTTAAGCATAGTTTTCTTGAAGAAGAAGGTTTCAAAGACATGTTTATACATAATTGGAATAATTTTGAACCAAATTTAGGAGATACAACCATGTTCTAGTTTGGAGAAAAATAAAAAAAAGTTGAAATAATAGTGTAGATTGGGCAAAGAAAAATTCCCAAAATGATCAAAAAGAGTTTATAGAGACTAAGGAGCATATCAAGTTAATGTTTGGAAGGAATATAGTGGGTATATTCACAAAGGAAGAAAATACTAAATTAAAATTGTTAGAGGGAGTATAAAGGAAGTTGTTGGAATAAGAAGAAAAAAATGGAGATTGAAAAAAAGGTTATCTCTATTACAAAGAGGGAGAGAAATATTAAATTATTCTAGAATTATGAAAAACATAGAAGGAATATTGACACTATGTGGGAGATAAGGAAGAAGGAAGGGTCACAAGTTAGAACTTTCTTGGAAATTGCAGATGGAGGAAATCAGTTGAAAAGTCTATTTCAAGAACCCCTGAGATCTATGATAGGAGAGATCCTAAAAGTATCTTTGTTCTTTCCAAGGTTTATGGATGACCAATAAAATGAGGAACTATAAGTAACAAAAGAGGAACTTAAAAGAGTCTTACATTCCTTTAGAAAAACAAAGAGTTCAGGTCTGGATGGATGGGTGACATAATTTTACTTGGATTTCTATGAGTTTTTGGAAGAAGAGTTGTTAAGAGTAATTGAATAATCTAGAGATTTGGGGAAAGTCCTAGGTGATTTTAAGGAAACATTATAGCTATGATTCCAAATAAATATGTCCTAGAAAACTTTGATCATTACATGCCTATCTCTCTATGAAATTTAGTGTACAAAATTATAACAAATATTTGGCTAATATGCTCAAAGGTATTTTCTCTAAGTTTATTTTGGAAGAATAGTTTTGTTTTCTTCATAATACACAAATTCATGATGTGGCTTGAACTACATAAGAAGGCATATATACAATTAAGGTTAAAATATTTTCATAATAGTGAAGAAACTAGACATAGTCAAGGTTTATGGCAAAGTTAGTTGGCTATATCTTAGATCAATATTGATTTGTATATGGATGATAATTCAAATTTTAAACTAGATTATAGGGTGTCTGTCCTAAAATTCATTTGTATTTTTGATAAATGGTTCAACATCCAGGATTTTTTATACTAAAGGGGCCATAGGAAAGGATTCACAATGTTACCCTTTCTTTTCCTAGTGGTTGTTGAAGGGTTAAATATGACAGTAATGGCTTGAAAAAGAGAAGCTATTTTCAAGGGCATCAAAATGGGGAACTCATTATCTTTGTCTCACTTACTATTTGTAGATGATGTCATTTTGTTTGGCTCAGGAACAGTAAGGGAAGTTGCAAAGAATAGGGAAACTTTGGATCTACATAAAAAACCTACATGGATGGAGGTGAATGTCCACGAGTTCTCAGTTTTATTTAATGGTCTTGGGGGAGAATCATAAAGACACATATATTTTCCTTTGCCTCCTCACCTTTTGAAAATGACTATAATATATTGGGTTTTACGTTAAACCTAATGACTATAGAATTAAAGGATAATATTGGCTATATGAAAAAAATGAAGAGAAGGTGACTAATTGGTGCTACATGTGGTTATCAAGGGGAGGTAGGATAATGTTAGTGAAATTAGTTTTAGAAGGGATACCATTTATTGGTTGTCTTTAGTTGACATACCAAAAGGAATGATAGAAAAAATTAGGAAAAAGTGTTTTAGCCTCCTCTAGATATGGAAAAGAGATAAAGAAGGTATTCCTCTAATCAAGTGGAAAAAAACTTGCAAAGCCAAAAGAGGTGGGGTGGAGCCTTGAGAAGATAAACTCGTTTGGATAGTCATTGGCTACAAAACATTTGTGGAGACTGATGAAAAATGAAGGTCTTTGGGGAAAAGTAATTTCTACAAAATATATAGTACTTGGATCAATCAAGGATTGGATTAAAAAGGGGGTGAAGACCTATGGAAGGGATTCTATTATCTAGAAGGTTCCAGTGTAATAATATTCATTGCTATGAAAATTGTTGGGTTGAAAAAGGGAACATTAAAAATAAGGGAGGATCCTTGGATGGTTTTCTTAGGAAATTTCAAACTATTTGGACCTTTAAAAGAATAACTACATAACTTGGACATATATAGTTTAGCAAATATAGCAATTCAAGGGTCTACCTCCATATGGAATCAAGGATGGAGAACAATCACTCGATTAGGTCTCTAGTGGGGGTATAACAAAAGAATGTCAACAACACATTTCTAGCCTTAAACATAGTTCTATTAGACTAAAGGATGAATAAGATGAGATCATATGGTCAAATAATAAATCCTCTGGAAATTACACATTGAAGCTAGGATATGAGGCTAGAATGGAACATAACGAGGTAGGAGGGAAGAATTGGTGGTCTAAGTCAATTTGGAAGTTGAAGGATCCTTTCAAAACCAATATATATTATGCTTGGATTTATCCAACAAAGTTCTTACTTGAGACAATTACAAGAAGAGGTCATGGTAGGGTCCAGGAAGGTGTATTCTTTGCAAAAATAATGATGAGTCAATAGACACTACAATGAAAACATCACTTAGGAGAGGGTTTGTCGGAACCACTTCTCCTTTTTATGTTTTTACTAGAGGTTTCTAGTGGAGGTGGGTAGATGGAGGTTTTAGAAGATATTTTTCAGTCAGTGCGCCAAAAGCATTGTGGTGAACATATGTTCTTTAATATTATATGCACGTGTGTGTGTAAACACATCCCATATGACAATTAAAAAATATTGTCTCCCACATTCATATTTTGTAAATATGAACATTGAAATAAATGTCAGGTGGTACGTACAAAATATATACAATAACTATTGCATATTAATAACTAAAGTGCACCAATGCATAGTGTTACAAGGCTCACTAGTTTTAATTTAAAATAAATAATCTGAATATCACAAAAAAACAATTGAAAAAATAGATGGAGATGCTTACATAGCATATATATGCACCGATGCATATAATGCACACCGTGCTAGGGATATCATTTTTGATAAGTGAACCGTATAGTTTTAATTTCACTGGTGTGTAACCTTATCATGTACACTAAGGTAGGTTAAAATGTTTTACAGAAAAATATAGATGGTGCCCCCAATACCTATACACACATTAATGCGTCAAAATATAGGGTGCACTGCAATAGAGTTAAATTTAAAAAAAATTACCAAATTGATTTTTAATTTCAACTTTCCTTTAGTGCTTCACACCATATAAGCATTGGTGTTTCCTATCTCCTTGAATGCTCCATTTTTTGATGTTATCGAATTGTCAAATTTCTCCATTTATTTTTTTCTACGACTTATTTTTCTTCATTTTGGAATTTTATAGATTGTACCAAATTTTCATATTTTGTCTAGATGGAAACCATGCCTCCTCAATGGAGAAGAGACCATGTAAATTGATTTTTATCAATTAATTTATATTTTCATTGGTTTAAAAATAAAATTAGCATTTCATTTCTTTTAATTTTAACTTTTTTTGAAAACTTGTTGCTAGTGCAACTGTGGGTTTCAACTTGCACCAATTGGTGGTGCTCCAAGTCAATTTAAGTGTACCTGGAAGTTGTATAGGTAACACATGTGAATTTTTTTCCCTATGGTGTGCTAATGAATGTATATATGCTTTGGATGGAAGCCTCCTATTATCACATAGATTGCAGGTTGGGAAAATCCCTACCCAATCAACAAACGTGAGACAACTATGGGAGTAACTACCCTTTGTCACCTTAGATAGATACTCCCCTCACTTTAGTAATGATAAATCACCACAAGGGGGGAATCTCGGTGACCCTAGGGGGATTGAGATGTAAATTGAAGTAGTGGAAAGTGAAACCCCTATAGGTCGAGTTTAGAAGTGGAAGGAGGCTCGAAAAAAGGGTCTTGTTGATGAGGGTAGGTTGCCAAAGTGTAGTGTACCTGCAAAAGAGTGTTGTACCTGCCCGAGACAAGACAATTTATCAAAATACAAGCCAAATAATCAAAGGGACAAGCAAGTGAATCTTGTTGTCCAAAATTACAATAGTAAATGAATGTATATATTAGAAGTGAAAGGAGCTATTTACAGTAGAATTGACCATCAAAAGCACCGAATATTTATTGGACAATGAAGCACTAAACAGGTAGATAATTTTCCAATACTTAAGCATAAACTTTGATGGAAAAATGAGGTTATCAAAAGTAATTTAGGGCATCCAATTAGATGTAGAAAAATATTTTCTACAACAACAACTTCTACTCAAATAAATCAGTAAACAACTTGCTCAAAAGATAGACAATACCAAGTAGCCAACTATTTTTAATGGTAGAAGAGTGAGATCTAAGAGATTAGAGAGTGATTTTGCAGCAACCCTAGTGGCTGTAGCATAATTTTATAACAACAACAATAAATCCTTGGCTAAGATAGATGCCCTAATGGCTCAAGCAAGATAATATCATATAGAATTGGATCCACTTTAGACAATTGAAATATCTCAACAAATGACGTTTCCCAATGTAACAAGTTTGTTTCTCCAATGCGATGTCAAATTAGCGCTTAATCTATTGGGTTATGGAGTATTATATGTAAGAGTTGGATCCACTACTTCTCCATGGGTGTAATCCTTTTCACTCCCTAGAGCAATAAAACCCAACAAGGTAAATCTAGGAGGGTGTAATCCCTTTTACTCTTCCTAGCGACCTTGAAAAAATGGCTTATCCAATAAAAATTAAGATGAACATTAGTGGAGGGTGTATTCCCCTATACTCCTCCAAGGGTTTTTTAGACAAGAACAAGATGAAACAAGAATAAATTACCAACAAATGCAAAAAATTCCTTACCAATTCCACAAGATAGCAAGATAAAACCCTCCTTTACCAAGTAAATTTCATCAACATGCAAGAGAGAATCCTCCAAGAGGATAGTTCACCTCTTAGCTCCACAATAAACAAGATAATCATCCAAAATTTTCACAAGAGAGAGAGAGATAGACCAAATTCCCAAAGAGGGAAAAAATGTTAACCAAGAATGTCTTATTCTCAAGTGAGAATGTTATGAAAATAAAATGATCTAGGTCCTTTACTTATACAAGACCTCAAAATAAAGTTTATCCACATAACTTTATTATAAAACAAAAAATAAGGAGGCTGACCTCCTTAATTTTTCCCCTTTACAATAATAATTTGATTTTTTACACAAAAGACACCCTAAAAAAATGATGTCATGCCCCTAAAGGGTGATGTTTTGACCTTATGACCAAGTCATTGGGTTGTTGAAGGAGACATTGGGCCTCTAAAATCCATGTGTCACCATGCCAAGTGTCCTCCTCTTCATCAACCATGCCAAGTCATCATTAAACCTTGCCACCATCATCAAAACCTGAGCCCCAAGGGTGACGTCAAGCCCAAAAGTGTAGCTCATGGCCTCCATAGGAAAAACATTGGGCACAATGAGGGCTAGGTATCGTCCTTCAAGGTGTCTTCTCTTGCCTCCAAAGGAAATGTCCATCATCTGTCAACTCTTAAGGTGTGGGTCATGGCATCCACTTTKTGGGATTCAAGCCCCAATGAAGGCCCAAGCTAGGMTTGTTCCTCCAAAAACGTCCACCAATCAAGGTCCTGCAAAGACAAATGAATGTGCCCTCTAAGGGTATCAAGTCAAATGTATCATGCCAAGTAAAATCACATTTAATACAAGAGTCACATAAACATGTGCATCAAAACTACCGTTTCAAATTAAACAAGTGTTCAAAGACCCTATGCAACTTGCCAAGTTTAGGTCATGGGGTCTTCACTCAGTGAACCTGTGACATAGTGCATTCATTCATGGGATATTAAAGAATATCCATAATTTCACTAGATATTAATAAATACCTCCCAAAATCCTTTTGTTGAAACCCCCTCCCAATACATATTTCCAATAAAGAAACCCCTATTTTTACTAGATACCCCTTTTTATAGCCCCTAATACCTATAAAACCCCTAAGACCCCACATCACCCCCCCAATACCTACAATATATTGAATTTATTTTTCACAATTAAAAAAACCCCTTTATGAATGAATGTGATAAGATATTGGTCAACAAGGTGAATCCCCCATGGTTTAGGTATGGGAGGGTTTTCACGGTGACCTATTGGGTGAATCATTCCTCAAGTCAAGGAGTGTGTCCTAGGTGGATCCTCTCTAAGCCATGCAATGAAGATGAAGTGGATGGGGGTAATAATTTTGGGCATGGAGTTCATCACATACAAGGGTTCGTATTATCTCATTTATGGGTGCCTTTGTAGAGGGTGTGTTGCACCTTCATTTTCAATGCAACCTTTTCCCAAGCCCATTTTCTTGCCATTAATTAATTAAAGTGTTCCCAGGTTGAAGCCAAAGTGGTACTTCTACCTAAGCATGAAAAACATTTCCCACCTTGACTCTACCCTAGTTACATTGTGCTTCCCCAAGTTGAAGACAATGTGTGAGACTTCTACCTACGCATGGGAAACATTGCCCACACATGCTCTACCTTGGTTGGCATGCTTAATTAGTAATTTATCTTACGGATCCCATTATTTTTTTGTGAGATACATTTCGTTTTCTTCAGGATCCCTGGGCGAGCATTTATAAAGTTTAAGATTGGATTTTATCTTTTTCTAGCTACAAACCTCTAGGCCTTGAGCCCCTTCTTCCCATGAAATGAGGTACAATCCCTTCTTAGGTTAGTACACCCGAAAATTCAAAAAGATGAGGAGACGAAAAATGATGAAGTGTGGATAATGATAAGTATGATCGGGAATGGTACAATGACTCATTAAGGAGACCTCCTAGGTTGTAGGCTAAATATTCTATGAAATGAAGAGTTTTCTTGGGATATTTGCCCGAAATCCGGTGAGAAATTGTTGGATTCGTATATTTAAGTGATTATTTCTGTAAAATCCAAGGGCCATGGGAGTTTTTCAGCATGATGAATCCATTTCTGGATTCAAAAATGGATTCTGGACAACAAAAAATAGTGATTCGTGTAAATTTTTATCGTCGGATTCCGGCAAAAAAATCCATTTCATAGAACAACTAGCCAACACTGACCTCCTAGTGGAAAAAATTTCCCCAATGGTGACCACTTACTAGGGAACAATGTTAACCACCAAGGTGAAACAAGGAAAATAACATAATTTCCAAGCAAACGTTCTATAATCAAGAGCATATTTAATGAAACATATCCAAATGCCTCAAGTATTAAAGTGACACTCACCACAATACCTAACTTGTACCTCATGGACCTGTTAGCACTCTGTAAATCTGTTTGGCTGATAGACAAACAACAAAGGTAAATGTTTCAACCAACTTTAGGTTGGATTCTAACCCTTCTAACCAGAGAGGGCTCTCTCAAACATATAGCTATTGAAAATACTCAAAAGGTTTGGCAATGGACACACAAAGGTCATATTCTGCAATAGGGTAATTTTTAAAAGTGGTAGGAAAAAACAAGAGAATGGGTCCATTGGGCAATGGGGTCAATTCCTGAAATCGTATGAAGATTTATAAGCTATGAATTCCCGAGGGAACAAAGGCAAAATAGGTACGATGTTTAGCCAAATCAGTGATATGAGATGGAAGTGGAAAAGAAAGGAAATACCACTGTAGTAAGAGGTGTCTAATAAATGATGAATCTCTTGGTATAGCTTTAGAAGAAGAAACATAAAGGTTGGCTACCGAAAACAGAGCACTAATCAAGGGTGAATTATGAACCAAAAACCAGTAAACACATAACGAGTATAATCAATATGAGAAGGAGCACCAGCAAGATAAATTCCTTCTTTTGCTTAAATATTATCACTAGCAGTAAAACACATTCATGAATATGAAATACAAGAAAACATATTGAACATCAACACCGTGATGAATCTCAACTATCTAAGAAAACCTTCTCTTCTTATATTAAAATCCATAAGAAATCACAAAGTTTTCTTGCTACAAGGGTAGGCCCTTCTCCGGCTAGTCGAACCATTTTTCATCTTTTTAACAATATATATAGAAAAATTACATAGTAGACCAAAAAATGGTCATTCTTTCCAAGATTCAAAAAATAGACATTGGTTACACAGAGAGTAACTTATCAAAACCGAACTCCTACTTTCTAGGGAAACAATTATAAATGGAAACCAAAACATCTGAGATCTTTACCCTAAATACCATTTGTCTACATTATCCAAAGATTCCCTGAAATATACTCGATTTAGATTGCAATTTTATTTCAGGTTTTCAATCTCTTCCTTTAACGTATCAAGCGAGCTAGGTTGGTGTTCTTCAACGTTTTTGACTGTTCCAGCTTTAGTCCCCTCCTTTCATTTTTTTTTTTCCTTTTGCTCTCGCCAGCTTGTGTGTTGCATCCATCTACATATCCATTAATGATCAAATCCTTCATAATAGGATTCAACCTGATCCCTTTGCCTGATTCTATATCATCAATAGATTTTGCGCGGGATTTTGTTGTTAGGATTCGTGCAATATGGCTTTCTCTCTTTTTATTTGATAATTCTGTCATATTCTTTGAACTCCTTGATTTTCTAAAAATCGTTGAATCTTTCTTCTTGGCTCCCTTTGGTTCTTCAGGAAACATGAGCCTATTTGCCTCAATTTCACATGAATTGGACAAGTGTTTCGATTTGCAGATATCTCGTTCTGGAATAAGCTGTCAATTACCCAAAATAGAGTAATTTCACCTGTGTTTTGAGTAATAGTCGCCATCAAATACTAGTCATTGGCTACTGACAAGAATCCTTATAGGGAAAACGACCTCTCACATTCGACCATCAATTTCCAATAATGAGTATTAAATTGGTTATTTGGCGACACTTATTTGGCACTGCCTAGACGAATGGTATATAAACAGGTGTCTCGGGATGATTATAACTGCCATCAGGTTTCATTTTCACATGTGACCCTCAGATTAGACATGTTTAATGACATTTAACACATGATTTCGGGGGTTTGATGGGGTGGTTTTGGGTTTACCCTCTTTCCACCCTGAAATGCGTCTGAGGATGACATGTACCTTTACAGGGAAACCACGGTTGAAATTTCTAGCCCGCTCAGACATTTTAACCTCCACGTTGTTTCAAACCCTGAAATCTCTCCTAACAGTTGATCTCGGTTAATGGTGATCTACGTCCCGTCAAGCCCGCTTTGTTTAACACCTCTGCCAAATTTAATCTCTTTGGCCATTTTATGGAACTTCCCTAAATTTATCTGACCTCCAAATCGATTTAGCACCTCGTTAAACCCTGAAATGTCGATTTCACACCAAAATTTAAATGGTGATAATAGGACCAAGACCCATTGTCTTCCAGAAACAAGTTGATGTGGTAAATGCCATCGCAGTGAATCAAAGAATTATGGTGGTGAAGTGGGTCTTCATCTGTGTAAGTGGACATCACTAAGTCAATCCATCGCTCGACACTCCATGTATGCAACCTGAGGGCCTCGAGACATCGTCTCCTTAGTTATCCCTATAAATGGGGGATAACATCTGGCTCCTACTTGGGGATATGTACTCACCGTAGAGTGCATGAGAACCTCAACATCTCATGGTTTGACCCGTGCCTACACACACTGAAACAAAAAACTATAAAATCTAGGGTGGCTCACTCACCATTTTATCATATAATCAAAATCTAAAATTTCAAAATTGACAACTAATCTAGAAAATATTTTTTTTTACCTTTTTTTAATATACAGATGATGTAAATCAATAATGTAAGTAGAGTGAAATGAAAATAAGAAATGCAATGCAACTAAACTATCATTAGCAATAAAGATGCAAATGCAAGAAAATAAGATAACCTACCTACTGATTAAATGGGCCCTGGGCCCTTGGTGATCAAATGTTATGGATGTCAGGTGAAATCGTACAGCCAGTGAAACCAGTTGATCATATCATCAAGGTATATCCCCCATGTGCTTAATTATGTAATACAATAAAGATAAGTCAAGCACACAATAATCATGACCATAAATAGACATATAATGAATCGTGAAATGAAAATCATAGATATGGGTGGGAGGGAGGAAATCTCGCTGGAAATAGAAACCACCAGCCCGATCATCTAAAAAMTCCTTCMTGAAAAAATAGCCATGAGCCCGATCAATCCATCTCTAAAGAGGGATACCATGTATAGATGACRACTCATCTTCATMTTTACTTAAAATATCATTTCTCTCTAAATGTTGAGAGCAGATAAGAGATCTCAAGAAAACCTAACGATTTCCCAAAGAAGAGGAACYGAGGTAAGGGATGGCCTTAGGTCTAGAGAAAAACTCTTTTCCCGCACTTAGAATACGTTTCTTCTTTATTTGAAAATCCCTGCCAGAAATCCCAAGATGAAAATACTTTCATTTGGTAGCATGAGATTTACACTGCTTTGGGCTGGCCACGACCYGGTGTCCATCAAAATTTGAGCACGATGGTGGTTGGAAATATTCATAGAACAGATCCAAGTCACCAAAAGGATATTCATCACAACCCTCAAGGGATGGATGAGAGTCATCATGAGTATATTGCGACAAGTCATCCTCAAATGGATGGAATAAGTTTGTGACCATATCATCATCAGGCTACCAAGAATCTGAATTATATGCACATGGAGACCAGTTCTTTGAAGATGACAACTCAACCCCTTTTTCATGAGAACGACCTTCAATGTCGTAAATAAGAATTCTATAAAAAAATGAAGAAAATCACATACCATCTACGTCTCCCAACTTGTATGAAATCATCAATGTGTTGATCAACCATGTMTGAGARATCTCCCATGAAAACATYTGCATATTTTGAACTGATCACTTCTTCATCTTCRTGTGTAGGARGAAAATGGGGCTGAACAACTTCATTTTMATCAAGCAAGAGAATGGATACTAACATCTCATCTAGGTTCTCAACATGTTTCACTTCTTCAAAATTCTTCTTTTTCTTTACACATATTTTTTCATGGACATGCGGCTCCTACGCCTCTTCATTTTAAGGGGTTTGATTCTCAATGACGAGCACCTTATCTAATTTCTATTCAAAGGATCAAAAGGGAAAATCTCATCATTACCAAGGTCCTGCAATTCCTTGGGGTCTTCCCCTTCTTCACGGGCATGTTCTCTAGGTAGAAACCTAGATCTTGATTTTTCCAATCCCTTGGTGAGACAACTAATGAATAACTCATCCTTCTTAGTTTTGATAGCTCATTTGTCAAAGAAAAAATTAACGAGTCTTGTGAATGAAGTGATACTCTTGGGAAAAGAACTATTATTGATAAATATTGTTTGTTTTGGCTGCAAAGAACTCATAAACAACTTGATTAGTACATCTTCATGAAGTATTTTCAAATGAGAGACATATTTGAGAAATTGTAGCACATGAGAAACCGTCATGGTAGGGTTTCCATCGTATTGAGGACAATTATCTCTCCACTCCTAAGGATTATGATTTGGATACCCAAGGACATTCGTAATATCATTAAAAGGATGTCTCTCATGGAAATCCCATGGAACCATGGTTCCATTACCTTGAAAGATACCTAAATGGAAAAATTAGGTGAGCTCAAAGCTCATTGAGGGAAAGAGGATACTCTCCTCAATCGATTCACCAAATGAACTTGTATGGAGTTCATAAAAAAGGTGGAAAAGGGAACTTCCCTTAAATGGAGTCTTCAGGCAAGCTAAGGGAAAGGCTTTGAGAATAAATTTCCAACGTGTCATTAGGGCACAAAAGAGGATTCAAAATCCTCCCCGACAACGACGCCAAAATGTTATCGCACAGATTCTAGGTTGGGAACACCCTACCCAATCCAAAAACGTGAGACAACTTTGGAATTAAATACCCATTGTCACCTTAGATAGATACTCCCCTCGCTTTAGTAATGATAAATCACCACAAGGATGGAATATCGGTGACCCTAGGGGGATTGAGACAGAAAGTGAAGTAGTGGAAAGTGAAACCCCTATAGGTCGAGTTTAGAAGTGGAAAGAGGCTTGAAAAAGGGTCTTGTTGATGAGGGTAGGTTTCCAAAGTGAAATTTACCTGCAAGAGAGTGTTGTACTTGCCTGAGACAAGAAAATTTATTGAAATACAAGCCAGATAATCAAATGGACAAGCAAGTGAAGCTTTTTATCCTAAATTACAATAGTAAACAAATGTATACATCATAAATGACAGGAGTTATTTACTACATAATTGACCATCAAAAGCACCAAATATTTATTAGACAATGAAGCACTAAACAAGTAGATAATTTTCCAATACTTAAGAATAAACTTTGATGGAAAAATGAGGCTACAAAATGATGTTATCAAAAGTAATTTAGGGCAACCAATTTTCTGTACCAAAATTCTACAGCAACAACTTCTACTCAAATAAATTAGAAAACAACTTGCTGAAAAGATAGCCAATACCAAGTAGATTAACAATAGCAAGTAGCCAACTATTTTCAATGGTAGAAGAGTGAGATATAAGAGATTAAAGAGTGATTTTGCAGCAACCCTAGTGGCTGTAGCATAATTTTATAATAGAAACAATAAATCCTTGGCTAAGCTGGACCTAGTTGCTCAAACATGCTAATAACATATAGAAATGAATGCACTTTAGACAATTAAAATATCTCAAGAAATCATGTTTCCCAATGCAATGCTTTTTTTTCTCCAATGCAATTTCATATTAGTGTTTAATCTATTGGGTTATAGAGTCTTACATGTAATATTTGGATCCACTACTTCTCTAGGGGTGTAATCCTTTTTACTCCATAGAGAAAGCAATTCCAACAAGGTAAATCTAGGAGGGTGTAAGCCCTTTTAATCCTCCTAGCGACCTTAAAAAAATGTCTTATACAATAACGATTAAGATGAACATTGGTGCAGGGTGTATTACCTTATAATCCTCCAAGGGATTTTTAGACAAGAACAAGATGAAACAAGAATAAATTACCAATAAATGTAGAAAATTCCTTACCAATTCCACAAGATAGCAAGATAAAACCCTCTTTTACCAAGTAAATTTCATCAACATGCAAGAGAGAGGCCTCCAAGAGGGTAGCGCACCACTTAGCTCCATAATAGACAAGATAATCATCCACAATTTGCACAAGAGAGAGAGAGATATACCAAATTCCCAAAGAGGGATAAAACTTCAGCCAAGAATGTCTTATTCTCGAGTGAGAATGTTATGAAAATGAAATGATCTAGGTCCTTTATTTATACAAGACCTAAAAATAAAGTTTGTCCACATAAATTTAGGGTAAAACACAAAATAAGGAGGTCGACCTCCTTAATTTTTCCCCTTGACAATAATAAATTGATTTTTACACAAAAGAAACCCTAAAAAGATGACGTCGTGCCCCTAAAGGGTGATGTTTTGACCTTTCAAACAAGTCGTTGGGTTGTTGAAGGAGATGTTGGGCCTCTAAATGCCATGTGTCACCATTCCAAGTGTCCTCCTCTTCATCAACCATGCCAAGTCATTATCAAACCTCACCATCATCATCAAAACCTTATCCCCAAGGGCGACGTCAAGCCCAAAAGTGTAGCTCATGGCCTCCACATGAAAAAGAATGGGCAAGGTAAGGGATAGGTATCGTCCTTTAAGGTGTCTTCTCTTTCCTCCAAAGTCAACATCCATCATCTGTCAACTCCCAAGGTGTGGGTGATGGCATCCATTTTGTGGGCTTCAAGCCCCAATGAAGGCCCAATCTAGGCTTGTTCCTCCAAAAACGTCCACCAAACAAGGTCCTACAAAGACAAACGAATGTGCCTTCCAAGGGTCTCAAGTCAAATGTATCATTCCAAGTAAAATCACAATTATTACAAGAGCCACCTAAACATGTGCATCAAAACTGTTGTTTTTTATGATTATCAGATCTGATAGTTATTTCCTTATGATTAATAACAATATACACTTTCATACAACAATTATCATAGAATAACTATACACAACAAATCTCAACTATAATATTGCAGCGAGAATGACAAGTTCTAGAAATATTAACCATGCACAGTAAACACAAGAACATAAGAGTTTATCTTGGGAAGCCCAACCTTGGGAGAAAACCCAACAACCTTTATATAGAATAATTCAGTCCAAGATATTACTAGTACATCACCATCAATAGCCAAAATACCATACAGATAAGATCCTTCCCAAGTATAACATCACCAAGACCTAGTGCCTCAATAAGATAACCAAGAGCAACCAACAATATCATTCCCAAGTGTGGCACACTCATGATGATACCAGAAACCCCAAAATAATGAAATTACCAAAACTGTAGCTGCAACTGCCTTGTGCACACTGCGGAAGGAATTGTTTGACTACCTAAATGAAATGATCCAGTCTTGTATTTATACTAATCCGGGTACCTGTCTAGGGACGACTTCTTATTTTGGGTCTTCAAATTACTTTATTTTTTTTTGTCTTTTACTGGTGGGGCCGACTTCTCTTCCCGGGGCTTCAATTTCTTCCTGAGGATTTTGTAATGGTGTAGATGGGTCTTCTTGTACTTTCTTGTGGAGAATGACTTTCCCGAATTTGCAAATATTCAACAAAAACTACCTTTTTAAATTAAAAAAGTGCTTAAAGACCCTATGCAACTTGCCAAGTTTAGGTATGGGAGGGTTGTCATGGTGGCCTATTGGGTGAATCATTCCTCAAGTCAAGGAGTGTGTCATATGTGGACCCTCTCTAAGAAATGCAAAGAAGATGAAGTGTATGGGGGTAAAACTTTTGGGCATGGGGTTCATGACTGTTCATATTATCTCATTTATGGGTGCCTTTGTAGAGGGTGTATTGCACCTTCGTTTTCAATGCAACCTTTTTCCAAGCCCATTTTATTTCCATTAATTAATTAAAGTGTTCCCAAGTTGAAGCCAAAGTGGGACTTCTACCTAAGCATGAAAAACATTGCCCACCTTGACACTACCCTGGTTACATTGTGCTTCCCCAAGTTGAAGACAATATGTGGGACTTCTACCTAAGCATGAAAAACATTTCCCACAAATGATCTACCTTGGTTTTCATGCTTAATTAGTTATTTATCTTATGGGTCCCATTGGTTTTTTGTGAGAGACATTTCATTGTCCTCGGGATCACTGGGTGAGCATATAGAAGGTTTACGATTGACTTTTATCTTTTTCCAGCTACAAACCTCAGGGCCTTGAGCCCCTTCTTCCCATGAAATGAGGTACAATCCCTTCTTGGATTCGTACACCCAAAAATCTCAAAAGATGAAGAGATGAAAAGGATGAAGTGTGGATAATGATAAGTAAGATCAAGAATGGTACAATAACTCATTAAGGAGACCTCCTAGTGGCAAACCTTTCCCCAAGGGTGACCACTTACTAGGGCACAATGTCAACCACCAAGGTGAAACAAGGCAAAGAGAATAATTTCCAAGCAAACGTTCTATAATCAAGAGAAGCTTTAATGCAACATATCCAAATGCCTCAAGTATTAAAGTGACACTTACCACAATACCTGACTTGTACCTCATGGAGCAAGACCCAATGTCTTCCAGAAACAAGTTGATGTGGTGAAATCCATTACGATGAATCAGAGAAGTATGGTGGTGAAGTGGGTCTTCATCTGTGTAAGTGGACATAACTAAGTCAATCCATACCTCGACACTTCATGTCTGCAACCTGAGGGTCTCGAGACATCTTCTCCTAAGTTATCCCTAGAATGGGGAATAACACCTTTGATTAAGATGAGGTGTATCACACACCCTTGGTAACTACATTGAATGTTGATGGTTCATATATCAATAAATAAGTGCACCATGATGATGCTCTCTATCATTTGTAGTGCATGAGAATGTTTGGAACACTGAAAAAAATTATGGCATGTTGAAGATGATGCATTGACATAAATAGGGTGCACATGAATTTATATCGCACAAATTTTGATAATATTTTAAAAACTTATCGAACTAATTGGTGTGTGAATTATTTAGTAAGAGCATTGTTAATAGTGCATTATTACAAATTTGTTGCACCATAGTGTTTAGTGCATCTAAAAAAATTGTGGTGCATTGAGTCTAATGCATTCATGTAAATATGGTGCACCAATATTCATATGACATGGATTATGATAATATTTTTTTAACTTAGCAAACTAGTTGTTGCATGAACGATATAGTGAGAACAACATTACTCCAAAGAATTATAACAAATTTGGAATATTGAAGTGGTCGGTGCACTTATGAAATGATAATGCAAAGATCATAGTGTGTTTATTTAAAATGGGTGCACCAATTATATTTACACATGTTTTATGAAAAACATTTAAGTTCAATATTGAATGAATGTTATAAATGACAATTTAGAATAGATTGTTTATTTTATAGATATATCTTCCTGATGAGGATTTGCATGTGAATCATGGACAACCACATGTTGAGTCTTCAACGCACCCAAAATTTAATTATAAACTTTGGGGTACCCCTATGATGTAGGACCCCTCTCTTCTAGGGGTTGCGCGACCTCTCGGTCAAGGATCTTCAATTACTTGAGCCAAATCATCTCTTCGGGCCTCTACTAGACCCATACATTAGTTCACACAAGCCCCCTTTTTCTACCCCACATGTTGATTTACACACATGCCCTTTCTTTGGTGCTTCTGGAACCCTTGGTGGTGAGCGCTAGATCCTTTGCTAGGCCCTTCTTCCTTATGACCACAGGTTGTAACCTCCGGCTAGCCCCCTTCGCGACTCCGGGCTTTGGATGTGTTCAGGTGTAGCTGATTCTCAATCCTCCAAACTCATGTTCAGCGAAAAACACCTAGACATAAATCTACGGCTCACGCCTCTTCGACAACCAACGACTGTGATTTACTTTGGAACTCCGGCTTCGAGAGTTCTAGTTCCTCCAACTGGACTATTCTCTAAAGTGCTCTTCTCCCGAAGCACACAGATCTCCGTTGTGTGTCCTTCTTGGATCCAACGGTCATATTGTCGAACCTATGCAATTTTATTGTCATATTTAAGCCAAGGATAAGTCTACACACAAGTCTACCATTGGAGCATATGAAAGAAGATGAGATAATTTTGAGGTTCATAAGACAATTGTACCTCAACCGACAAGGTTGACACCTGAAAAAATGGATGAAAGAAGACAAAGGGTACAATTATAATGAAAGGGTGCAATGTAGGGTTCTAGCCTCCATACAAATATAACACTAGAAAAGTAATAATTCAATATATAGGGCTTAATAAGGGGTTTTATACATAACAAGGGTCTTTGTCTAGGGATTCACATGCCTCCATATTAATGTGTACATCCAGTCTTCCATGTTTCTTTCTTAAAGAAGGTCATCGACAACAAGATCATAGTCCAAACTATTTTACCATAGATTAATGAAGAAGGGAAAATCATACTAGAACCATAAACAATTCTTGAAACACGGATTAAGCAATTGAGAAATAGAGAAATTACAAAGTACCTCATCAAATGGAAGAACCCAATAGTGGAAGATGCGATATGAGAAAATGAGCTCTTCTTACATAAACACCCGTGGTTAGTCAAGTGTTGAGGACAACACTTGTTTGAAGGGGAGGGGCACGTTAATCCCTAGACAATGCCCATGTTATGTATAAAACCCCTTATTAAGCCCTAGATATTGAATCATTACATTTCTAGTGTTATATTTGTATGTAGGATAGAACCCTTCATTACACCCTTTCATTATAATTGTACCCTTTGTATCCTATATATATACCAAGGAGACCTAGTATTAGGATAATCTTATCTCATCTCATATTGTATTCTGAATTGGATATATTGTAAGAGGAGGTTTCCCCCTCAAAGTGGACTGTATTCATTGACTATTTATCATTTTTAAGGTGTTGGATCATAACAACTGATGAGTGGGTTGACCAAACTATGGAAGACTAAGTCACTCTAAAAAAACCAACAAGCATAGAAAAAGGTAAAAGTATTATGATTGAAGAAGTGATAACTCCTAACAAATTAGAAAATTTGTTATCGTGAGGAAATACACAATTACCGATCATATTGATAGTGTGGCACACTTAGAAATGACATATTATAATAAAATAAAACAAACATAAAGGAAAAGAAAGTTAGATACAGATAATTCCATGATTTGTACAACTAAAGTGGAGGTCTTAGACACTAAAAAGACCAAATTATCAGAGTTGATCTCAACAAGGTTAACAATAATGTAATGTACCTAGGGAGGTACCCAAGGGGATAATGAATGTAATATGGCCATAATCATGGAGTAGGACCACTTGGTAGTTGATGGGTGATAAATAGGCCCACTAAGCAGGTAAGACTAGGCTAGTAAGAGGAAATACTATAATAATAAGGGGTTTTTGGCATAGAATCCTAGGAATACTCATGAGAAAGTATAAATACACATGATTATCATTGCATTGAGATATGTTGGATGTTGACTCTCGTAGAAAGCATGGCTTGTGGAGTATTTTATGGTGTTACCCCACCTTAAGGGTTCTTCTCTAAATTCTTGTGTAGTGTATGGTGTGAATACATTAAATATTTCTAAAGTTCAAGGGTTTTGTCTTATTTGTGATTCAATTTAAGGGTTAAGGATCACTATAAGTGGTAGTAGAGCTCTTTCTTGGGAACAAAGTGGGGGATATTTTTTCTTTTTGTATATTTTTCAAAGGAAAAAAAGAGGATGATAACATTCATATCTATTTTTGAAATGTTCTATGAAGAACTTGAAGAAATTAGTTATAGATATGAGTTCCTCATGAAATAATACCCAATTTAAACAAAAACGCCCAAATCAGAGTCCAAGAAGTGGAGTTATCACTGATTTAAAATCAGTTGTTTTAGAGTTGTTTTTTTTTTTTTTTTCTCTATTTTTTTTACCGGTGATGGCCATGCAATTTGTAGATCATATATATTTTGAAAGAGTGCCTAGATTTCAATCAAGGTAGCGCCAATAGATGCAAAATTTTCATGGAGTTTCATAATTATGTTCATAATATCCAATTAGAGAAGTGTCAACAAAGTTATGATAATTTTACATTGGCCACCTCAAACCATGGCCACATAAAACAACTCCATTGAAAAGTAAGTTATTTATTCAAAACCCTAGTTCTATTTTTGGGTTCCAACAAGCAAGATGTATTTAAGATGAAAATATGATGGTCTTTGTATTGAAGAATACATAATAAAATGAAGTATATATGGCGAACAAATTGGAAAATGGGCTATACATATGTTTAAAAGACGATGCTACCAAATGGTGGAACTTATTTAACTTGAACAAGATAAAGGTACTTTCAAATGAAGCATATGAATAAGTATTTTTAGATAGGTGGTTTCATGTTGGGAAGAAGGATAAAAAGAACACCAAGGGTTTTTGTTCATGCACAAACTTTTTATTACAGGTTCATGGTTGTAATCAATAGGAAAATGTTATTATTTCTATAAACCCCAGTGGTAACCATAATTTCATCAATGTTAATTTCACTAAAAGATTGCAAGTTCCCAAAAAACATATTCAAAGCACACAAGTATAGGGTGAGAATGTCAAATTTTAAAATATTTGAAGATTACCATGGATAAATATGTGTTTCATTTATATTAAAGGACTATTCAAAGATAACAAGTTCATAGTGCCTTCAAAACCAAATACCGGGTGCACTTTTCCGCAATAACATACAAATACAAATATTTAATTCTTTTACACATGAAGTCATTTTGAGAGCTTAATTTTTGCAGACAAAGAGGGTGAAATGGATATCAAAATCATCAAAAATCAAAGATTTGTTTGGAGCATCATATTTTTGCAGTAGTAGATGGCTTTCTCTTCTTTCCACTTCTCATCTCTTTAATTCTCATTCTGATCATAAGCATTCTCTAAGTAGTAGGATTTGTAGAGGAGAATAAGAAATCCTAGGACAATGTTCTTTGTAATTCGAAATCCTAGTGTATTTCTTACTATATAATGGTTGTTTCAGATATGGGACTTCTATAGTCCCCAACATTGAAACTATTGTTTGTTTAATGAACTGTTGGATTCATTGTGAAATTGGGATTGTGGTTATAACCAATGGTTTATAATTAAATCAAGCAAGTTATGATGTGTTCCTCTTCTTGATTTTCTATCTTATATAATTTTGAGTAAGCTAATGGATCTATGTTATGCCTTGGCCATCTTTTTTTGGTTTGATAAATACGTGCTAGGAAACTCTCATGTCCATATTTGTTTTCTTTGAGTTATTTAAATGGCTTATCTAAATAATGGCGCCTAAGGTTTATAATATCATTTGTATGGCTCAAATAATGTCAAAACCCCCTTGTTGGTTTCCCTCCCTTTGAATTCCCCCCAAAATAAAACCCAACAACTTATTCTTGTTCGAAATTCATAGCAAAGATTGACTCCATGCACCATTTTCTCTATTACAAATCTAGTTTGAGCTTCATCTATTAAATATATCAACCTTGAGTGATACACAAGGACTCTTACCTTAGGAAATACTAAGGGTACCCGCCTTTGTCTCTAGAACTCGCTCGAATGCCTAGAGTGGTGTAGGAAGGTGCATCATGCACCCTATGCCCTATTTGGATCCTTTGTGAGAGACAAAGAACACACAAATGATAGTTAAGAAAGGCCTAAGTTAGAGAATTAAAAAAAGTAATATTCATGAATTGTACCAAAATTGAAAAATGGATAGGGGTACTTGTAAATCAAAATCATTAGAGATAAAATTCTCAAGAAGATTTCTATTAAGAGGAAAAAGTTGATTTGATTAATTGAGAGAATGATATAATGAATAGAAATAAAAGGGGATGGTCATGAGTGGTTGTGCAAGTGATGAATGATCAAATTTGCATAATAAAAATGTGAGCTAATTGATGGTGTAGATAGGGTTTTTGGTTGGGTTTTTTGCATCTTTTAGCCTCAAATATGAATAGATATGGGGATCTTCTTGACTATTCAAAGGACACGCTAGATAAGAGCCAAATATTCTAATTATTTATCCTTAAGGAGAGTATCCCTAATGTGAAGAACCTTTATGAATCATGGTCCAATTCTTTTTCACATCCCAAAACTTTAATTTCTTCACATTATTTGGATAAATTTTTGGTAGATCTTCCTATATAGTAGATTTAATCTTGTCAAAAAAAGGGTATTGGAGGAGACCCTTTCATGGTTGGAGAAGTTCTAGTCATAACTTCAATTTTACTCCACAATGATGAAAATATAGTTGGTCCCTTTCAAGCTCAAATCCCTAATGTTATGGTAAATGATCCAATTGAATCTCATGAGAAACTTTTACATTCATTCATGGAGGTATTAGAGGTTCGCTTGACATCTCAATATCATCTCTATGGAATACCAATTTAGGGTTTGTGAAAGACTCTGGAGCAATGATTTTGGAGATCTTCAAAGGATGGTTGTTTTTTTCCTTTATCGATGTCCTTGGAGGTGAGTGGTGTAGTTTGTAAAGGTAGAAGGTCTCCTTGGCACCAGAGGGATGGATGTTTCTCTTGATATATTTTGGGGCTCTAGATTTGTGGGTAATAAACAATATTTGGAAGCTCTTGTAGGGGTCTCAAGGGGTAAAGGGCCATTACAGTCTTCCAAGGGTCATAACAAAAGAGAAAAAAAAGAAGGTGGTTAAAAAGAGGAGGAATTCACTCAAGATGACCCTCAAAGAGGATATAAGGGTGATAGTTCGTAAAGGTAGAAGGTCTTCTCCCTTCTCCTTGGCAGCAGAGGGATGCATGTTTCTCTTGATACATTTTGGGGATCTAGATTTGTGGGTAATAGCTAATATTTGGAAGCTCTTGTAGGGGTCTCAAGGGGTAAAGGGCCATTAAAGTCTTCCAAGGGTCATAACAAGAGAGAAAAAAAGAAGGTGGTTAAAAAGAAGAGGAATTCAATGAAGATGACCCTTAGAGAGGATATAAGGGTTGAACAAGCTACATAATATATGGGATAAAGTCCTTGATTGGTAGGTTCTATATAAGAAGGTACAAAATTAGTAGTTTAAGCAATTAGTTGCAAAAATAATAGGATCCCATCTTGGCTATGGACCCATTTTTCACATTCTTACCAATGATTGGATTGTGTTTATTTTCAAAAGAAAAGAGGATGCATCAAAGATTCTAAAGAGGCATTGGTTTTGGGATTTGGCATACTCAACTTTAAGTCCTCGGTATGTCTATTTTGACCCTAGATTGGCGAATTCCAAGAAATCCCCATTTTAGGTCAAAATGCTTGGGTTTCCTATCATGTTATAGTTGGAGAAGGCAATTATGGATTTAGGTGATTCTATTGGAAGAGTCTTACCTTCTTAACAAACCCATATTGGATGGTTTCTTGTGTTTTGGTTGAAGTAGACATGGATGAGGGCTTGATGGATTCACAGAGATAGAGGTGGGCGACAAGAGCTATTATAAGATTTTGGGCTACTGCAAAATCACGATCTCCATTGCAGATTGATTACCTCGACAGCGGTTTCTTCAAGCAACTGGGAACACATTCACTACGGGGTTTTTGGCATGTATGGGAAATCGAAATATTCTGTAACGTGCAACATTGAATTCGCGCCTCTCCTGTCACGTGGCTCGTCCAACAGAGAGTTTGTTCTTGTATCTCACGCATGTTCTGGTATTTTCCACATCCACTTCAAATTTACGATACCAACAACAAGATTAACCAGGGCGCATATGAGGGTTTCCAAGCCGTTCTCACACATGAGGTTTCAGAACTTGCTAGGGTTTCGAGCTTAAAGATTAGGGTTTCGCTCGTCGCCATTGTAGATGCACGGATGCCATCGTGCTCTTGAACGAGGATCTACATCTGCATCGTGAATCCGTGGTTCTTTTTTCTCAGGGTTTGAAGCTGACGGGAGATAGCTTCAGGGTTACCGACTCTTCTATTGGGTTTTCAAAGGGTAGAACGATTTNCACGGATGCCATCGTGCTCTTGAACGAGGATCTACATCTGCATCGTGAATCCGTGGTTCTTTTTTCTCAGGGTTTGAAGCTGACGGGAGATAGCTTCAGGGTTACCGACTCTTCTATTGGGTTTTCAAAGGGTAGAACGATTTTGTTGTTGTTTCACTTCTTTTGCATGTTGATCCATGCCGTGGGAGGGTTCTTGAAACAAGAGTGACTCCATCCAATCACTCGTTTGATCTCTAAGCATCTCTATCACTCGTTTAATAAGGTCAGGCATCTAGTGCAATAGCGCCCCCTCGCTTCTTCGTTTTTCAGCTCCTGGTCCAATCCAACAACAACACCCAATGGAAGCAATGGGATGGTTGTAGTTTCATGAACCAAGATATTCCACTGTATTTGCATCCAAAGGCGGCATTATTACAGAGCACGGAGGCAGATAAGTCTATTCAAAAAGACGCTGGAGTAGCCACTTCTATCAATACTATTTCCACCATTACAGATCTCAAGATCGACATTCAATGATAATCTTGGGGGCTTGCAATTCCTTTTAAGCTCAAAGGCATCTGTCCTGGTTTGGTTGGAATCCGACACCGAAATCTCCTATTTCTTGTTGTCCATTTCAATATCATCATTGTTTCCATATCAATATCATGGTTAATGAGCAGTAGAAGGGCTTCCTCGTCCACTAGCTAGCATTCAGTGCTAGTTCTTCATTGCAATTCAGCTATCAGAATCACATATTTCCTGTCGAAAGCTCAACTTCCAGCTTCTATCCAAAGAGGCTTGTAGTTTTGTAAGTTTACTTGAAATTTCATTATAAAAGGGTGCACTTTCGGTAGAATCCAACACCCTCCATTTGTTGTTTTCATTCTTGAGTCTGATTGTAAAGTATGGGTGGAGTTGCAAGAAACCTTTGACGTCTAGTTTTGTCTTTAAAATGGCTCAAGTTGAGGAATTGTTAGAGTTATTGAACACTAAATCCTCTCTTCTGCAGACATAAAGTCATCACTGACAAAAAAACTTTGTATTTTGTTGTAACATGCTTGCAAGTTTCACAAGCCAAAACAACATTGCTGCAAACTCAGGCTCAACTTTTTCACGATGCACTTGAGCGAAAGCATCTTCAACAACATTTTGAGCCAGTGCTTGTTCATAACCTTATTTTCAAATATGATGAAGATGATGATGCCGATTCAGACCAACATCCAACGCAAGAGCAACTCAGTGAGACAATCCCAGATTTAAGTACAATGAAACTTTCTTTTTACAAGCAGATCATTAGACCTTGGGAAGAAATCGAAAATAACAAGCACATAACCGATATAAGATATGAAAAGGATGTCACCTTTAATAATCCATATTACACCAAACCGATCCAGTTTCAGAGTGTCAGACTCCTACAAGAAGGTTCAGATTCACTTTTCCAGTTCAAGAGCATATTCAGAAATGCCAACATTGTCAGCGAGCTGGCCACATGGAAGATCGGTGTTGCGATATTCATCCTTGCGAGAATTGCAAAAAACACAATCATCCTTAAGATAGGTGTTTCAAACACAAGACAACTGCAAGAGTAAAGAACCACTATAGGTGGATTCCTTCTTGGTGATGGTCATCAATAACCAAGAAGATATCTGAGTCATACCATAGAATTTGCACTCGAGTATTGACACATCTTGCAGTGGATAGATTTTCTTCTTCTCACCTTGTCCCTAATAGGGGGGAACAACATCAATGATTGACAATCATGCTTCCAGTTTCGAAGTCTTATCAATTGAGCAAGCAAGTGTGACTGGTTTGTGGTTTCCCTGAAACCACCACTTAGTAGACGACTTACAATTTTTGCTAGACAACAATTTTTGGTTTCCCTTAAACCTCCACTTGGTAGAAGACTTTTAGCTTCTTCTACATCACAGTTTATGGTCATATTTAAACCAACATTCGAGAGCACTTCCAATTAGTAGAAGACACCAACTTACAACTTCTAGCTAACTTAGGAAATGTTTCGGGAACCATTGAGCCTAGAGCAGGGTTCCATAGTTTGTGATCATCCTTAAACCACCAGATTGGTTTGTGGTCTTCCTTAAACCACCATCACCATTTAGTATAAGACATCAACTTCTACTAGTCATTTGGTTTGTGGTCATCCCAAAACCACCATATTCAGAGAGCACATTCAACCATCAACAACTGCACATTTCCATATTTCAGCTACCCACTTTCAAATATCAACTCTCACCTTGGAATCATATTCACCCCTTTGGATTAGTGGGGGAATGTTGGAAACCTAATCCATGCGGAGAAGGAATATGAAACGAAAAATTCAGTGTAACAGTCATCAGAGTCCAAGTGACCTCTTGGAAGATGAATCCAAAAGTCAATCTCAATGTATTTCTACATGTATCATATTA
The DNA here is from genome assembly GCA_010110895.2 of Picea sitchensis. NCBI lineage: Eukaryota > Viridiplantae > Streptophyta > Pinopsida > Pinales > Pinaceae > Picea > Picea sitchensis. The sequence goes on from SNQJ01S0117468.1 coordinate 42,926, forward strand.
ATGAAAAGATGTGCATTCATGTTTATCTAAATTGTGTGTCTAACAAATATAAACCCTAACCCTAAGATCTCTAACCAGAGCCATTATTAGACAATCCATGAATTGTATGAGGAGAAGGAAAACAATTTTTCTAAAGCCCTTTCTAGTAAATCCTTTACAACTCAAGGAGATTATTTGGTTAATACGATTAGTGGAAATAAGGAAGAATAATACTTGATGTCTTTGAGTAGATACTAGATTAAACATATAAAATGAGCTACAAATAAGGAGAGAACAAATTATTTGGGGGTTTTAAGCCAGTACTCAATCCTTGATCAAGGAATGAGCTAAATAGGTGTAATTTCATACATCCATCAATTAGAGCTTTGAAAGAAATCAAGCAAAGGAAACAAAAATATCTTTAGGGGGTGCTTAGACCAGGACAATGGCCCCTAAGATCTCATACATGATTTTTCTTTCTCTAAGTATACAAGGTCTTGGAAGTTCCTCAAAAATACTTTCACTAGTCAGACTAATTGAAATTCATAGGCTAGATGTTTTGATGCTTCAATAAACAGTGGAAAGGGGTCAACAATTAGTTATAGAATTGGGAAAATTGTTGAAAGACTAGTCCTTTGTGTCACTAGATGTAGTAGGGTATTCTGGGGGGTTATCACTGTTAGAATATGAAGGATTCTGCTCGTTTTACCATTGACAATACCCTTGTCACCCAACCATAGGCCGAAGCCACCCTCCGAGCACCTTGACCTTGACAGAGAAGAATACTGGTAGCAATCAATAGCCAAGCAAGGCTAATGCACCAAGCAAGAATAGAAACCACAATAGCCAAGCAAGCCTAATGAATCAAGCAAGAATAGAAACCAAGCCGAATGATTGTCCCTTCCCAAACCGGCACAACACCTTTCCCCAAACTTGAGTACGTAAACTAACCCAGTTAAAACCGCCTCTAATTATGAGAAGTGGAATAATGGTTAACCCGCACCAGATGAGCGGTCCTGGGCCGACTCCATCCAAATACTTCCTCCTTCCTCAAGGCACCAATTCAATTCATATTACCTTCCCATTTCCGGCAACTTCCACATCCTCGCCTAGGGTTTTCTTTGCTTCCTTCCGGAATGTTTTAGTCTCTTCATAGGTCACAATATAGGTTCACACCTCGGTTAACATAATATCAACAGACTCTCCTAGCTATGGAGGTATGGTCTTATAATAAACGTCAATTCAACCCTGTAGTATCACTCTAGCAACCCGCCATTATTATCCACCAGGATGGAATGGATGGAATGGAGGGAGAAGAATGGATGGAAGGATGGAGGATGGATGGAAGAAGGAAGGAATGGATGGAATGGAATGGAGGAAATGGACGGATGGAAATGGACGGAGGAAGGGATGAAAGGATGGACGAAGGAACAGGGACGGATGGATGGAAGGACGGATGGAAGAGGAAATGAAACATGGCCGGATCGATGGCCGACGGAGAGGACAGGAAGGAAGGAAGGAGGAAATGGATGGACGGAATGGACGGAGGAAATAGGATGGAAGGACGGAGGACGGAATGGAGGACAGGAATGGAATGGATGGAAGGAAGGACGGATGATTGGACCGGATGGAAATGGAATGGATGAATGGATGGATGACAGGGATGGATGGATGGAATGGATGGAATGGAGGAAGGAAAGGAAGGAATGGAAAGGAATGGATGGATGGATGGATGGAAGGAATGGATGGAGGACGGAGGAGGAAGGAATGGACGGAATGGAATGGACGGACGGGAATGGAATGGAAGGATGGAATGGAATGGACGGAGCGGGTCTTCGTGAGGGTATGTAACCAAGTCTTCTTGAATACCATCTATGAAGATTATATAGTAAGAAGATCCTCCTAGAAATTTTGTCGCCTCGCATCGTTAAAACATATCCGAAAGTGTATTGATCTAGAATCTCCAGGATATGTTATTGCTGCTGGGAAATGGTTTCTTGATATTCTTTCCCAAGGCACATCCTTTGCAGATTCCTTCGTAGATCTAGCCTAAAGTTCCTTCAAACTACCTTTTGAGAAAGGGTAATGCTTGATAATTAATATGAGCTGCACTTTCCGTGGCTATGAAGTTCATTAGGGTCGGCTTCGGCCATGTACAGAAGCTTCTTCATTTTGTTCTAGTAGTTCCGTATATGTTCTCTTTCACAACTTCCGGCAAACCCCAAAGGGCTCTCTATACCGAGTTCTCTATGCCATGATAACACTTTTCTATCCATGAAAGCTATTATGTTTCCTTGTCTTCTAGGAAAGATATTGATACAAGATTATTTTCGAAACCAATGGTACATATAAAACATTGCTTAAGTGAACGTAATTACCTATTTTCATTTTGATGGCGGCTTGTCCAAATCCTTCCACGGGGTAAGTGGTTTTGTCTCCAAGCTCTACCTTGTATGAGTTCTTCTTCTCATTTAGATTTGAGAGTCTGGCTTGATCTCTCATCATGTGCCTAGAAGCTCCACTGTCGATTATCCACATGTCATCTTCAATCGTTCCAGTAAGTGCCGAGTAGTGTAAAAAACTGATTATTTCACACATGTCTTCGATTGACTAGTAACTGGTCATGCCTTGATCCAAAACTTCAACTTTGTCATTTCTATCTTCTGAGAGAGCCAAAAGGTGCACTGAGTTAGGGTGCATCTGAATATCTTCTTTTTGAGCGAGATGCTCCATTGCAAGGTGCCAGATCTAAGGTTAGGGTTTCTGCAACTGCTTCTTCTAGTAACCTTAGTGAAAATGTCTTTGAAAGCTGCTCCTGCTAGTAATCCTAGCGACCGTTCCTCAACGAGCTCAATACCCTAGCGGCTATGCTTCCTTCTAGCGTTTAAACTGAATGAAGGAGGTGTGGGCCCATAACCTGTTAGAATATGAAGGATTGTGCTCGTTTTACCATTGACAATACCCTTGTCACCCAACCATAGGCCAAAGCCACCCTCCGAGAACCTTGACCTTGACAGGGAAGAATACTGGTAGAAATAAATAGCCAAGCAAGGCTAATGCACCAAGCAAGAATAGAAACGAAGCTGATAAGATAGTCCTACCCAAAAACTGGCACAACACCTTCCCCAGAAACTTGCACACAAAACTGCCAACTATAGTGCACAGAAACTGCTCTCTGCAATTATGAGAAGTGTGAATAATGAGAACTGGAACCCTGCATTTATAGTGGTCTGGCAGACTTACTGGGGCCGACTTCTCCTTCTGGGTACTAATTAATTCATATTAATTATATTTCTGCAGCCAACATCTCGTCTAGGGTTTCCTTTACTTCTTTTCTTCCTTCCGGAATATTCTAATCTCGTCATAGGTCACAATATAGGTTCAAACCTCCCGAAGCTACCATAATATCAACAATGACATGCTAGAGGAATATAATTGGTTCTATTGTTATTAAATCGAGAATTTGGACCAAGTTCAACTTCAAATATTTGGTTCAAACTCTCGCTATTATTAACTACTATGGTCCTTACGAGGATAGATATGTTTTCCAAGACACCTTTTTTAATCTTTAGTTCATAAAAGAGGAGAAGGCAATCATTGGGGATTATCTAAATTTTACAATTTCTTGGCATAGATTTGGGGTCACAATGCAGGACTCGATAAAAAAGCTACATATTTCAAACACAAGATAGAGGATTATGGTTTTATAGATGTTGAACCCCAAAAGTTAGTTCCTAGTTGGAGGAACAATAGGAGGGGAATTGAAGGTGTTCCAAAGAGGTTATATATATTGTTAGACTTAGAGAGAATTATGAATGAGGTGGACCAAATCAGTTCTTGTGTTTTCCCTATTGGTTTCTCTAATCATTTTGCAATTCTTCTACAATTGGATAGGCAAAATGATAAACTTCTTAGTCCATACAATTTTAACCCTTTGTGACTGGAAGATGTAGATTATAGGAATCTAGTTGAAAAATAGTGGATCGATTTTGATCTAATATCCAATGGGTCATGTTCATCTTTGCTTTGAAAAAGGAGAAGAATGCATCACTTGAATGTGTCTCCAAAAACGAGAAGAGATGGAAAAATATTTGAAGTTAGTAGAGAAGGATTTATTGGGCCTCTTTGAAAGGAATGTATCGAGCATCTTCAATGAGGAGAATAGATTGAAAATTAAAGAATTAGAATGTAAAAAACAAAGGATTTTGGCTTGGAGGGAAGAGGAATGGCACATGAAAAGTAGAGTTATCTAGATTGGGAAGGGAGGTGAAAACACAATTTTTTTTCATAATTTTGTAAATTGTGAAAAATGTATTAATACAATTTGGGTAATGAGGAACTCTAAGGATCGCATTTATACCCCTAAGTTGTGATCATTAAGATGACATCACCACCTCTCTCCTAGTCCCCTCATGTCTTCATGTCAAAAATTGGCCTTGCTTTATCTTCCACTTTGGAGACATTTAAGGAAACCACTGTTGGTTACTTGGGCTGACCTAGGTTCTTATCTCAAACAGGTTTCCAACAAAACCCTCAAAATTATCAACCCTCCTCGTAAACCAGAAGGAAACATTGTGCATAGGGTGAACAACACAGTCTCACTTGAGATAAATTTTATGGGGGAATACAATACTCAGGTGTTTGTAGTCTAGGAATGAGTGGGGATTGTGTTTAGATTCTTTTCCTTATACATTATCATCTTTAATCATTCATCTACTTCTAGGATTCATTCATCCTTAAACCTAGGCATGCATGTTGTTATAACTAGTTTTAACCATTCATTCTTGAGATAATGATTAACATAATAGTAAAAGAAGTCGTTAAAAATCACATAGAACACAATATTTTACCGTGGTTCACCCCCTCCTAGGGCTACGTCCACAAAGATTTGGCCTCTCTGCTCTTTTATTTATTCTGTTGCAAAATCTTGTGTTACACACATTACATCTTCAATATTACAATCAAGATGACGGTAAATACCCTTTGGGAGGCTGACTAGATCACACTAGGATCCTTAGCCTGTGACCTAACCCTCAAAGACTAACTTATTCGACTCTACCACGAAAACTAACCAACAATAACCAATTGACCGCCCTTTTCCTAGACCTCCCAGGTGTTGAAATAATGTAACTGCGAAGAGCATTCTTATTATTATTTTGTTATTGGATTAAATGCCCATTGTGGATTAATCATGTCATTATTATTATTGGATTAAATCCCCATTGTGGATTAATCATGTCATTATTATTATTATTGTTATTGTATTAATCCCCATTGAGGATTGATCATGTCGGTGATTGTATAAGGACCAAATCCCCTTTTGCGGATTGGTCATCGGACAATTACAAAGTGCTGAATAAGAAGTCGGCCCCAACAGTTATAATGGAAGACCCAGAATTAATTAAAGG
>SNQJ01S0117469.1:20831-36652 GCA_010110895.2 Picea sitchensis
CCTTCCTTCACTCTACATATCTCCTCTCCCTCCCTCTCTTCCATCATCTCTCCCTATTCAAATATGGTAATTACTCCTTGTAATTAATGTTTTATTGGTACAAATATCTAAAAGAGTTGAGTTGTCTATATTAACCTTAGTAAAGTTAGTTCTAGATAGTTCTTCTCTAGATCCTTCTTGAGAGTTATCCTATTTTTCTCTAGAAATTTGTTTGTGTATTTATATATCCTTTTTGGAAGAAATGAAAGCATCAAAGTTTTAGAGATACAAATCATTTGTGTAATTAGTGAAATTTATGTGTGTTTATGACTTTATACAATTGTAGCTACAAGAAATTAGCTTATCCAGTCCATCAAATTGATATATGAGCATGTGGTTAGAGAGAAATATAGATGAAAAATCAAGATGTGTGTTTCATATGAAAATAAATCACGAGGGTTTCAAGTAGATCCAAGAGAGTGGTTTTGTATTCATTGAGGCTCAAGAAAGATTCCACTCACTTAAGGCAGAGACAACATTCCTACTATTTACCCCCGTCATTGTCATTTTTTGGAATAAGGAGAACCACTATAGTTGAGACCATATCTGCAAACAAAGATCTGATAATGTTAAGGACATAGGGTGAAAGTATTTTTCTAGAGTGAATGATGTTTGTGAGTGTTAGTCCCTAAAGTTGCACTTGATTGTGAGAGGGAAAGCTAGGGCATATTCAAGTTATTGCAATGGTATTTTATAAAGTCTTTAAAAAGTATTTTACGAATCGTTGAAGGTTGGTTCAAATATACAATAAGGATATAAGTCTCAATGTACAAAGGAAAATAAATATCTCACTAGCTTAGTAAATGACAGGCAATTTGATAAATCAAATGGTAAAAAGTAAATGAAGAAAGAAATACATATGAGTTTTCAATCCATCCACTCACACATATATTTCTCATTCCCAAATATCATTAAGAAATAAGAACATGGTACTTGAAAGGAACTCTTAGTTATGAACAATTTAAACATCAAAATGTTCACTGTATTACTCACAACAAAGATATCATATGCTTAGAAATGGATAAAAATGCATCCAAGTAAGAAAAAGCAGAAGATAATAACCTGAAAATAATTTCTGATTATCAAAATTCCTTTTCCATTTAGTTTCAATATGAAAATGTTGTCTTTCCCTCACAGAGGAGTCTTCACAAAAAAAAATAACCCTTGATTCCCCAACTGATCGACCTTGTTTTAGTCCTTTCAATGTCTTTTTAAACACAAAAATTATTCTTGAAGATCCTATTTTTGATATTACATTTTTAGATAGGATACTATCAAATGGCTATTTTCTAGGAGAGAAATCTTCATATGAATATTTCTAATTCCTATAATGTAGTCTTCCTTAACAACTAATTCAAATATAGACTAGATGAAAGTTTGATGAAGCTTTCCACATCCCACAAAAGAGGAATAAAATTGTTGCTGAGATGGTTCACCTGAGATGCAAAAAGTTCTATTTGAATAGAATATTGTTAACCAAAAATGCTCAGCCTCATTATCTTGGTAATAGACTCAAGCAATTTAAAAATGTGGCAGGCTTCCTTTGGGATTTCATTGTATGATAATTGTAGAAGCTCTGGTATCCCTCTGTTTTAGTTTAGTTTTTAATACCACATTATGCCAATAYAGTTTTATGTTTGACTCTCTTACCTCCTTTAGCAGGGCCTGTTGATCTTTCCTCTTATTTTTGAGTTTCTGTATCTTTTCCTTTTGTTTCCCATTCCATTTATCTACTAAGGACTTTTCTTGCATCARCTTCATAATAATACCTTGCCGATATTTTACCCTATCCTTCTATTTTCTTGTTTCTATCCTGAACTCTGGGTGTTCTTCTACTCGAGCAGGTAGATTCAAAACTATGGAGGTTCAGGGTTTTCTTAATTTAATTTAATATTTCGAGGAAAACCAGATGCTAAGATCCTCTTCTTCAGTACTTTTTTATTCTCTGGTTTCTGGAACATCCTGTACCTAGTTTATATTTGGAAAGAAATCATTTTTTTATTTAACATCACCATCAATTACATATGTGCCTTTACGTGTAGTTCCAGGGACTGAAACTAACCTTTTGGTTTCCCTAGTTACAAGTCTCCTTGAATACTGTGCATTTTTTTTTCGTTTCTCATGTGTTTTCCTCTGTTATTCAGATTCCTCCTTTAACCTGTGTGAAGAAGATGCAAGGGTTTGTATTTCAACTTGCTCCATAATGTCTTCTTAATTGTATTTAATAATAATCAGGTTTTCCTTCTTGATACAAAGATGAAAAAAAACCTTTGAGTTCAACCTAAATTTGTTTTCAACCCTGATATTAGCTCTTTTAGGGTAGTTAGGTACAATTTCCTTTTTCTTTCTCATTTTTTTACCCTCTGCAAACTTTTTTCCAGTAAAGTGTTTCTTCTTTTTGGTTGTTCTTTTGACTAGGTTTGTTGTATGGTCTTCAGGTTCATCCAATTCATTAGTTTGAACATCAAGTTCTTTACCAAGTTTAAGATTCTTTCTTCAACCCTTAGTGATATTCTCATTAAGTTCAACTCTAGGAATATATTCAATTCCATGTTGTGTATGTAATTTCCTCTTACTAGAACGAGTCACCTTGGTTGCAGGGGATCTCTCTTTCACAAAAAAAATAGTGGTTTGAGAGGCCTTTTTACCTTTTCTAGGTTTCTTTTCCCTAGAATTTTTAGACTTAGGTTCCTTCTGTTTAGATATTAGTGACTGAATTAAATAGTCCCAACACCTTTGAACCTCAATTAAACCATAGGTTACCAATTTTTTAATGAACCCTTGGTGAAAAAGGATTTTCTTTGGTGTTGCGCGATGTGTCTAAATTCTCTTAGACATCTTACATATGACTTTCAATAAGAAATAGGGAAAATTGAGAGGATAGTCACCATTCACATGGATTAAAAACCTAATATGATAAAGATGAACTAGAGAAAAACACCACACATATGATGTACCTATGAATGATCATGAGGGAGGTTTTCCATTCCTTCATCACCTAACTGTGTGGGATGCCTTAGCTCCAATTAGGTTTTTTTCTTGATGGGATAAAAAATTGGTTAAGAAACTCCATTACTAATGTTTCTTTCTTCCACCACCTCTCTCTGTATACTGGTAACCTGGATGTTGTTGCTATGGAGTTCTCTGTCACGTGTATGAGGAGTCTACCCACAACTATTTCAAAACCATTGAAATTATGTGAAAATATAATGGAAACCTACTCATCATGACATTGAAATGCTGAGAAGAAATTGAACCATCCTTCATCTCTAAAATTGTGTGCCATATGAGGATAAGATTCAAGTAATTCAATCCCCTCTGGCTCTAAACTGGTTATCTTCACTCTCTTCTTTGGTTCCATGACACTGATAAAACTCTGGTGAAGATTTATGAGAATGTTTAGGGTTCAATCACTAGCTTTTGAAAACTGTTGAGGTATAAGATCTATTCCTTTACCTGCAGAGCATGCATGAAATAATATACATACTAAAAATAGATAGATTGTGATTTCATACACTGAGAATGATAATCGAGAATGGTGATTTCATATCAGACTGGCCCGTACAACCTGATCCTTCGAATGAGTTATCATCACTGCAAAACATGACCTGATATAGATCATAACAAGATATGTAGATCCTGTGAAAATAATTTTGGACATGTGCACACGATCTCAGGAATATGGCACATGCACAACTATCATTACTCTTGGAGCTGCAAGAATAATACTATTCTTGTAGCGCCCTTTCCACTTTGGAAATTATGAAATTTAAAAGAGGGAAAAAGGACATGATGTGTTGAAAAGAATTTATCATGTTATATCCTAACTTTTAATTGATTCAAAAAATTTAAAACATGCAGAAAAAGAATGGAAGCATACTTTCAATCCAAGAAAGAGAAAAAACAAAGTTTAATAAAAATTATGAAAAATGGGGTACAATGGGGATTAAGAAAATCCAATTGTCAAAAACAATTTTAAGGACTAACACTGGATCCTTCTGGGATAAAGTTTCATGGTGAAACTTTAGGAACYGGCTAACCAATGCCTTCATATCCCTCTTATTCCACTTTATTTCCCTACTTTGTCATCTTTTATTCAAAAGCACAAAACTATAGAGAAACACTTCCATTGGGTATATGGAGTCTTTATTTGATCTTAAACATATCAAAAGTAAATTATATTGTATAAAGTGAACTTTCTGGCTGATTTTTAAAAGAAGTAATGTTTTAGGAATCTCCCATTTACCAGGCCTCCCAAAAGCTCACTATCATCCAAATTGTGTAAAAGAAAGGTATTTTTGTTCATGACCTTATCTATTTTGAAAGGACCATACCATAAATTGTCAAACTTACCATGTTTAGATTTGTCTTCTCTTCTAGCATCCCACCTCAATACAAGATCTCCCTCTTGAAAAATATCCTTTTTTGTCTTCTTATCAAAATATTCTTTAACTTTTCTCTGATAAATAACAACTTTCTAATCCAACTTCTCTCTATTTTGTTGAACCTCTATGATTTGAAAAACTCTCCTTTGAATGGCATTGGGCTCTTCTAACTCTTCTTGTAGAAATTTGAGAATAGGTAAGCCCAATTGAGTTGGGAAAACAACATTCATTCCATACACCATTTGGAAAGGTGAAGTCCCAATTGATTTCTTAGTACTGATTTGATGAGCCCATAGGGAAAATTTTAATTTTCAATCCCATGATATTTTATTTTTTGTGAGTAATTTTTAAATAATCCTTATGAGGCTTTTATTGGATGATTCTGCTAACCCATTGCCTTAGGGATAATAAGGAGTAGAATGGACCAACTTGATGTTACATTTATTGAAAAATTCGACCATTGAATTGGATTTGAAGGCTTGAGCATTGTCAATAACCATCTTCTTAGGACAACCAAATACATAAAAAATATGTCCTTCAAGAAAATTCATGATTACCTTATCTGTTTCATTTCGGGTTGGGATTGCTTCGATCCATTTGGTAAAGTAATCTATGGTTCTGAGTATCCATTTGGTAAAGTATTTCTCCAATGAATTCTAGGCCCCACTATTGAAAAAGTCCATGAGTAATGATGGGTTTTAAAGGTAGAGACATAAGTTTATGTTTTCCTGCAAAATGTTGACATGGTTCACATGCCCTCACCTGAGAAAATATATCAGAAAAAAGTACATGCCAATAATAGATTTCTCTTAATATTTTGAAAGCAGTGGCTTTCCAATTGTGATGTCCCCCACAAACTCCCTGATGTAAATCAAAGAAAATATGTTTTGTTTCTTCCTCATCAACACATCTCAACAGAATTCCATTAGGATATTTCCAAAACAAGATTTGATAGATAATTCAATACTTCACTGATTTCAGTTTAAGTGATCTGAACTTGGATTTATCTAAATCAGGAGGAGACTGAAGATTTAGAAGAAAATAAATAATGTCTTTATACCATGGTGAAGAAGAATATCAACTGCTCACTTGTGAACCAATTTCCTCAACCTGAAATGTTGAATATATTGATTTGATGGAGAAATGATGCAATCCAATTGATATACAATTTGACTCTGTCATCAATTTTGCAAGGCCTTGTCCCTTTGTTAACTTATTGGGTTTTATGGTCAAGTGGTATTCCAGAATTTTAGTTATCCATTTCCCCCTTTTACCTTCACAATATGGTTGGACTAGAATTTCCTTAACTACACTATTTGGAACATATGCAGTAATTTCATAATGTAGGACACACTTCCTACAAGATTTTAAAGATTTCACCAAATCATAGGCCCGCTTCTCCATAATATCGTATTTTAATTCAGAATCCCTAAGAGTCTTGGTGAATAAATAGATAGGTTTTTCATACCCTTGGTCATTTCTTTGTAGGAGAACAACAACTATAGTGTCTTCAGATGCAAATGAAAAAATCAGAAACTCTTTAGAATAATCCAGACTGATGAGGATGAGAAATACTATTAAATCCTATTTAATATTTTCAAACAATTCCTTTTCTTCAGGTATCCATTTGATCTCTAGATTTTTATTCAACATATCAGTAATAAGCTTGATGATTTTTTCAAAGTTAGGTATGAATCTCCTTAAAAAAATGATTTTTCCTATGAAGGACTAAATAATTTTTTTTTTCTTGGGATCTCTATCCTTTGGATGGTCTTTACCCTTTCTGGATCTATTTCAATTCCTTATTTAGAAACAATATGCCCCAAAATTTTACCTTCTTCCATATAAAAATTAGACTTCTTAGGGTTTAGTGATATTCCATACCTTCTGCATTTTTCAAAAGTTTGCTTAAGATGTTGTAAGTGTTCATCGTCTGATTATGAGAAAACAATATTTTAATCAAGATAAATAACCATGAATTTAACTTTCTCACCAATTAATGCGATGTACATGTTTCTCTGGAATTTTTTTCCTGCATTCATGAGTCCAAAATGCATTTTTTCATACATGAAGGTGCCCAGGGAGTTATAAAAGCAGTTTTCCTCCTAACTTCTTCCATCACTGATATCTTGAATATACATCAAGCATGGAGATTATTTGGGTCCCTACCACTCTTTGTAGAATATGATCCATTTTAGGTAATGGATAATTATCCTTCATAGAACATCTGTTCGTATTTATGAAGTCTACAAAAAGCCTAATCTCCCCATTATTTTTCTTGATAGGTACTAAATTTTCCGCCCATTATGAGTATCTCAAAGGCACTATAATTTTGGCATTCAACAATATTTTCAGTTATTTTTTGATTATAGGAAGCAACAATGTATTAAATTGTCTTGTTTTCTTCGTAGACGGTTTGGATCCAGGCTTCAAAGGAATCTTATGCTGCATGATTTATGTATCAAAAACCTTAAGGTATTCATAAGACCAATAAAAAACATATGAAAATTGTTTCATCAAATCGACATACACGTCTCTCTATTTTTCTGGCAATTTTCTGGATAATTTCACCATTCTAGGATTTGAGTCCAGATTGATATCACATTCTATCACTTCATCTTCTTATGTTTGGATGGAAGGCTTCTAGGATACATCATTGTGATCAAATATTATCTCAAGAGAAACAAGACACTTTGGAAAATGATTTGTTTTTAATTCAATTATTTTATGACCAACGATACTGTCTGGAAGGATATTAACAACATGAACTCCCACATCATCATTTTCATTATCCTGGTCTATTGATATAGTAGAAAACTCATCAATGGTATCAAAAAACCTTTTAATCTATTTATCATCTTTAAATACTTGCCATTATTTTATGTTATCCGGTATAGAAGGTCTGTGTCTTACCTCAATTCCAAAGATTAAATTGGGAAATATTGGAGTTCTTAAATTACTAGCTTCCAATGCTAGAGAATTTTCCTATTGATTCAAGTTTTTGTGTATAAAAGTGATTTTGAAGGCCAAAAAGAAATTATCAACAAAATCCCACACTTAATTTCTATACTTCTTTAACCTCTTTTGTTTGGTTTCATAAATATTTTTTATTTGATGGATGATAAGCTTAGAATCTCCAAAAACAGAAATTTTGTCAATACCCATATTTTTAGCATCTTTCAATCCCAACAGAAGAGCTTCATATTCACTAATATTGTTGTTTGTATCAAATTCCAATTTATATGATAGAGGAATGAATTCCTTGGTAGGATAAATAAAAAAAATCCTAGCCCTAGAGCCTTCTTTGGAACAAGCACCATCAAAGGACATTTTCCAGACTAAATTTTCTATATTGTCTTCAGTTGCGGGTATGATTTTTTTGACTGATGCTTCATATATCTTGTCACCAATGTGGAAAATGGAAGAACCAAGTCCATATTCAACAAAATATATAGGATGATTGCTAGGAATTTCATGATCACTAACCAAGTATGCTAATCTAACTTCCCTGTACATTCTTTGATGCTCTCCACAAAACATAGGTAAAGTAGCATAACTGAGGTCCATTTGTAGTGTACCTCCTACTTTTGTATCCCATGATCTTGACAATATCATCCCAAATTTAGGAGGTATATCAGCCACAATCACATCCAACACCACACTTTTCACAGGTAACTAAGATAAAGTGACAACCATGTCCTTAATGACTCCTAGAGATTTAACTTTTCTGGAGTCAAATGAGTATAGGTATAGATAAGGCTTAGTCATGTCTAATCCTAACTCATCCATTACCACCTTTGGCATGAAATTGTTTGAAGCTCCTGAATCCATTAAACAATTATGCAATATTTTTTCATGAACATTCAAGGATATGTAGAAAGGAGGAGAAGCATCAGATCTATACTCAATATGTTGAACAATAGTTATAGTGGGATTTTCATCTTCAAGATTTATGGTATCTGAAAAAATAACATGAGTAGGGGACTGCAATGATTTCAAGACAAATTTTCTAAACGGATCAGTTTTCATCAATTCTACCATAGGTATGGGGATTTTGATTTTATTGATTTCATTTTCCAAACCAAAAGAAGAAACTTGCTTCTGAGATACCTTCACCTCTGTAGTACCAACCTTCATAGGCTTTTTTTGTTACTGATCAATTTTAACCCCAAAATGTTCTTTACTGAACTCTGATTTGACTGGAGAATTTGTCTTTTCGGTTTGAACAAGTATATCCACTTTTGATCCATTTGATCTAGACCTAAGATCATAATTTTTTCTTTTAGGTTCCTTCTGGGAAATATCTTCATCATCTTCTTCCTCAAATTGATTCAGTATAAGAGTATCCTCTTAATATTATTGTGTCATTATGTATCATTTAAATGAACTATGGAATCTTCCTTAGTGTCATCAATTTACTCAACTTCTTCCACTGCATTATTTTGAAAAGGAGGCAAAACCCTATGATCTTCTTGATTTCTCCTTTCTCTGGGAAAAATTTGAGGAACATTGTTAGGCCTTCTAAACTGATTGGGATTTTTGTATCCTCCTTCCTATGTAGGCCTGCTAGGTTGTTTTGTTTCCATCTTCAGCCTGGACATTTCATATTTCAAGGTTTTCGACATTTTGGCCATTTCATGAATCTTGGATTCAGGTGTTGTATGAGAAGAAGAAGGAAGTTCTTCTCTCTGTTTTTTCTTGTGTCTGTCACTCCTTTATTTCAATTTATCTGTTGTCATTTTATTGGATTCTACTTGAATGGTTTCTTCTTGCATCAAAATCAGAGTAACAAAGCTTCTTTCTCTCAACAACAAAGAAAACTCTGCATCAAAGCCATTGGCAAAAGTAATTTTGGCAAATGTTTCTGTGGGTTTGATTTCATTGAGAATATTACTACACATTTTATTGAATCTTTTGGTAAAATTAGATACAAATTCTCCTTGTTTTCTTTTCAAAGCACCAAATTCAGTGATAGAATACAAGTAATCTTTCTTATCTCCCTGGTGTCTCAAAAAGGTATCATCCAGTGCATCAATATCAACAATAGAATTAGGAGGTAGAATTATAAACCATTTACTTGCTTCTCCATCTACAATTTGCACAAAAGGTCTGATGCAAACATCTGCATGCTCCACATTAAAATTATATGCAAAACTGTAGAAAGATTTTATGTGCTCTTCAACAATGACTTCTCCCTCTCCATTGAATCTTGGAAAATACTTCATATAATCATTAGGTGGGAAGGAATACAATACTTGTGGTAAACTTAATGGTGCATATATGGCTGCAACAATTGCATCCATCCTATTTACAACCATATTTATCACAATGGGTGCTTGAACTATAGGAATAGGAAAAACTTATGATGTAGAAAGAGAAACAGTTCCTTGGGTAGAAAAACTTAGTTTAGCTTATATGATTTTTTTATCTTCAATTGATGAAATCAGAGGTTTCATTTATGAACAAGGATAGGATGAAGGTTCTAGAAACAAAGGATTTTCAAAGGAACAATAATGTGGTTTAACCTCTTCAAAAGAACTAGATTGGGGAGATGGAGATAAAAGTTTATCAAGTTCACTTTTAGTATCTTTTGGAAAATCCCTCAAAGCTCCAACTATGGATAAGGTGTTTGTTTGTTCTTCTCCAATGATCTCAACAAATAATTTCCATTGCTCCAAATTCAATTCAAAGATATTTAAAGGAAAGGATACAGTTGAAGGTTGAACAATAGGCTTTGCTTGAATTCCAGGTACATTGGATGGTTATTAACAGGTTCAAAAGACTATCCTTGAGAACTTGTAGAAAAATATTTATCTTTTGAAGAAGAGGGTTGTTTTGAAGTATTTTTAGATTTTCTCAATAACTTTTCAGGATCAAACACTACTGGAACAAGCTTAGGAACTAGGTTTTTTCTGGTCACTTGTTTCTATGTGGATGATGATAAGGTTAGAGGAGGTTTAAGTCTTTTACCTTCTCTTTTAGGAGCCATAATTACCACAGAGGAGTCGCGAGGTGAATAATATAAAGTCACAAAAAGTGTCTAAATTCTTGTCCACCATCAATATTTAGATATGATCTTTGTTGTTCTCCTAGGGAAAAATACTTTGTGTCTTCATTCCTAGCAAGAACGCCAAAATATGTTAGTCCCTAAAGTTGCACTTGACTGTGAGAGGGAAAGCTAAGGAATCATCAAGTTATTGCAATGGTATTTTATAAGGGTTTTAAAAAGGATTTTAGAAATGGTTGAAGGTTGGTTCAAATATACAATAAGGATATAAGGATCAATGTACAAAGGAAAATAAATATCTCACTAGATTAGTAAATGGCAGTTAATTTGATAAATCAGATGGTAAAAAGTAAATGAAGAAAGAAATATATATGAGTTTTCAGTCTGTCCACTCACACATAGATTTCTCATTCCCAAATACCATTAAGAAATAAGAACATGGTACTTGAAAGAAACTCTTAGTTATGAACAATTTAAACAACAAAATTTTCACTGTATTACTCACAACAAAGATATCATATGCTTAGCAATAGATAAAAATGCATCCAAGTAAGAAAAATAAGAAGATAATAACATGAAAAGAATTTATGACCATCAAAATGCCTTTTCCATTTACTGCCAATATGAAATATTGTCTTTTCCTGATAGAGGATTCTTAAAAAAAAAAAATAACCCTTGATTCCCCAACCGATTGACCTTGTTTTAGTCCTTTCAATTTCTTTTTCAACACAAAAATTATTCTCGAAGATCCTATTTTTCAGATTAGAGTTTTAGATAGGATACTATCAAATGGCTATTTTCTAGGAGAGAAATCTTCATACGAATATTTCTAATGCCTATAATGTGGTCTTCCTTCAAAACTAATTCGAATATAGACTAGATGACAGTTTGATGAAGATTTCCAAATCCCACAAAAAGATGAATAAAATTGTTGCTGAGTTGGTTCACCTGAAATGAAAACAGTTATATTTGAACAGAATATTGTTAATCAAAAAATCTCAGCCTCATTATCTTGGTAATAGACTCAAGCAATTTAAAATTGTGGCATGCTTCCTTTGGGATTTCATTGCCTGATAATTGCAGAAGCTCTAGTATTCCTATGTTTTAGTTTAGTTTTTAACACCACATTATGCCAATATAGTTTTATGTTTGACTCTCTTACCTCCTTTAGCAAGGCATGTTGATCTTTCCTCTTCTTTTTGAGTTTATGTATATTTTTCTGTTGTTTTGCATTCCATTTCTCTACTAAGGAATTTTCTTTCCTCAACTTCATAATAATACCTTGCAACTCTTTTACCATGTCCTTATCTTTTTTTGTTTACATCCTGAACTCTGGGTGTTCTTCTACTGGAGCAGGTAGAGTGAAATTTATGGAGGTTCACGGTCTTCTTAATTTAATTTCATATTTCGAGGACAACCTAGTGCTAAGATCCTCTTCTTCAGTAATTTTTTATTCTATGGTTTCTGGAACATCCTGTAGCTCGTTTATTTCTGGAAATAAATCATTTTCTAATTTGACATCATCATCAATTACATATGTTCCTTTGACTGTAGTTTCGGGGACTGAAACTGACCTTTTGGTTTCCCTAGTTACAGGTCTCCTTGAATACTGTGTAATTTGTTTTCTTTTCACATGTTTTCTCCTCTGTTCTTCAGATTCCTCCTTCAACCTGTGGGAAGAAGATGAAAGGTTCTATCTTTCAAATTCCTCCATAGTGTCTTCTCAATTTTCTTCAATAATAATTGTGTTTTCCTTCTTGATAGAAGGATGAAACAAAGCCTTTGAGTTGAACCAAAATTTGTTCGCAGCCGTGGTAGTAGCTCTCTTAGGGTAGTTCGATACAAGTTCCTTTTTCTTGCTCATTTTCTTACCCTCTGAAACCCTTTTTTTAGTAAATCATTTCTTCTACTTGGTTGGTCTTTTGACTAGGTTTGTTGTATGGTCTTCAGGTTCATCCATTTCATCAAGTTCATTCATATATCTGGATCAGCTTGAACATCAAGTTCTTTACCAAGTTTAATATTTTTTCTTTGACCCTTAGTGATCTTCTAATTAGGTTCACCTCTAGGAAAATATTCAATTCCATGTGTGTCTGTAATTTCCTCTTACTAGAACGAGTCACCCTGAATGTAGGGGAGCTCTCTTTCACAAAAGAGTCAGTGGTTTGAGAGGCCTTTTTACCTTTTCCAGGTTTCTTTTCCCTAGCAGTTTTAGACTTAGGTTCCTATTGTTTAGGTTTTAGTGACTGAATTAACGAGTCTCAAGACCTTTGAACCTCACTTAAAGCATATATTACCAATGTTTTAATCAACCCTTGGTGAAAAAAACTTGTCTTTGCTGTTGCAGGATGTGTTTGAATTCTCTTAGACATCTTAGATAGGCTTTTCAATAATAAATAGGGAAGATTAAGAGAGAGGATATTCACCATTCACATGGATTAGCAACATGATATGATAAGCATGAACTAGAGAAAAATGTCCCTCACATGTGATGTACCTATGAATGATCCTTGAGGGTGGTTTCCATTCTTCACCCAACTGTGGGATGCCTTAGCTCCATTTGGGGTTTTGTCTTTCTGGAATAAAAAACTGGTTAACAAACTCCATTACTAATGTTTATTTCTTCCACCACCTCTCTTTGTATACTGGTAATCTGCATGTTGTGGATATGGAGTGATTTGTCACATGTATGAGGAGTCTACTGCATGTTGTGGATATGGAGTGATTTGTCACATGTATGAGGAGTCTACCCACAAATTTTTCAACACCATCAAAATTTTGTGCAAAGATAATGGAAACCTACTCATCATGACCCTCAAATGTTGAGAAGAAATCGAGCCATCCTACATCTTTAAACTTTTGTTCCATCCGAGGATAAGATTTAAGTAATTAAATCCCCTCTGGATCTAAACAAGTTATATTCTCACTCTTCTATGGTGCCACGACACTGATAAAACTATGCTGAATATTTCTAAGAATGTTTAGGGTTCGATCACCAGCTTTTTAATTTTTTCGAAGTCTAAGAGCTATTCTTTTACTTGCATAGCATGCATGAAATACTATACATACTAAATATAGATATATCATGATTTCATACATTGAGAATGATAATATTGAATGGTGATTTGATATCATACTGGAAGGTACAACCCGATCCTTCGAATGAGTTGTCATCACTGCAAAACATGACCAGATGTATATCATAACAAGATATGTAGATCCTCTGACAACAATTACGGATGTTTGCAAATGATCTCAGGAATATGGCGCATGTACAACTATAATTACTCCTGGCACTCCAAGAATAGTGCTATTCTTGTAGTGCCCTTTCCACTTTGGCAATTTTGAAATTTAAAATAGGGGAAAAGGACATATGATGCGGTGAAAATAATTTACCAAGTTATATCCTAACTTTTAATTACTTCAAAACATTTAAAACATGTAGAAAAATAATGGAAGCATACTTTCAAGCCAAGAAAGGGAAAAAAAAAGTTTAATAAAAATTATGAAAAAGGGGTAGAACAAGGATTAAGAAAATCCAACAGTGAAAAACAAAGTTGAGGACTAACAGTGAGTAAGGGTAAAATCATGAATGTGGGTAACTCTTTCATGAGAATTGGGTCGGTAAAAATTATGATTTTCATGCCATTAAGATGAGAACTATACTATGTGTATAAGAGTTATGGGATATTGTGTTAAAAGGGTTTGAACAACCCTAAAATTAGGAAGCCTATGAGATCATTATTCAACATCACAAGGATCAATTCATAGAAAATAGGAAGGAAGACGCAACAACATTGTTTATCATTCAACAATGCTTGGATGAGAGCATTCTTCCCAAAATTGTAGTAGAAACCACGTCTAAAGAAAATTGTGATATTATGGATATGGAATATAGTGAAAGGGGGAGAAACATCGGTCAACATCAATTTCAGTTACATATCACTGTATTTGTTGATGAATTGATTTTTTTAATAGAAGAATTAGAATAATTTTTCATTATAGAAATAATTAGAGAAGTTCTGGAAGAGCCTGTTGAAGTAGAAGAATATAAACAAGATATAGAGAATGTTAACACTTTGTAATTTGGCCAAGGCTGTAGAGGCAGTCACAAAGGCAACATCAAAACCACTTCGAGTCAGGGATCTAGCCCTCCAAGACTCAAAGAGGGATCTCTCTGTCAAATTTAGATTTTTTTAGAATAGGATATTAGGCTAGCTATGCAGAATAGGATATGTTCTTGGAGTTTTTTGGTTGAGACAACAAAATAAGAGCACTGGGCTATGGGGTCTATGTTATAAAGGTAAAGATCAAAGAACATATATAAAGATTCTTTTCACAGGGTAGGATAATGCAACTATTGGATTATTTAGAAATAAAGTGATGGACAAAAAAAAGGATGAGATTATCAATTAGATTAAAGAAGCAACTAAGAATTTCTTTACTGTAACATCAGAGGATGAACATTTAGATCTTTAAAATCTAGAAACAGAGTACACAAAGGTAAATTCTGCAACTTTAACTCCTTTTAAATGATTAGATCAGAAAACAAGATGATAACTAAGACAGATAAAAATTCAATGAAAGAGAGAAAAACTTTACCAACAACTAACATGCAGGAATCTTGTGAAACGTCTGTTTGTATTACTAGAAGATCTCTTGATAAAAGTTACAGTGCTTATGGTTTGCTAGGGCGTAAAGATCAACAACCATTTTACATTAAAATCACATCAATAAATAATATATATCCCCCCTCAAGTTTAGGAAGTTGGATTCAACCACCTCGGCCAAAAATAGCAACAAATCCCCAAAAATCCTGAACTGTCCGCCATGAAAGATGGGCCAAATTTCTGCAAAAAAGGGGTCCACTCAGACATTTGTTTCTCTTTAATGCTGACACCTGGGAAAAAATGGAAGGATTTTATTGTATATGGACATGTTATGGACAAAAACCTCCTTTGGTTTCGTCAAATTCGCGTCCACATTGCCGAAACAACTCCTGCAAAATCAGGTATGTAACAACAAAATGAAATACTGCAAAAATGGGGATAGAAGATGGCTTCGATTCTCCCTGCTCATGGAACTTGTGAAAAAAATGAGAGAGGTTTTTGTTCCTCAGCCCGTCACAGAGAAAAAACTCTCTCAGTTTTTAAAAATTTGTTTTCGTTTGCTCGGAATCGACTTCGGAAGATGATATTCTGAACATGCAAAAAATGGACGGTTTTAAAAAAATTGGGAAAAAGCGGTTTTTTTTGGGGATAGGTGGTATTTGGGACCCCCCTAAGGTGGCAAGTGGTTTTAAGGAGGGGGTTTCTGTATTGTGGAGCTGCCATGTGTCCATGGGTGGTTTCATTAAACGACTTCATTCTGGACCCCCCTTGGTGTGATGG
>SNQJ01S0117470.1:0-27691 GCA_010110895.2 Picea sitchensis
GTATGCAATTTATGCAAGATAAGAGGCAGGTGACACGGATAATTCTCACGCAACAACCCTCCCAAGATCCAACCTCGTTTTTTAAACATCGGCCTGGTTTATTTTTGGGTTGTGCGCCATGTTTTTCCTCTCGCCCCTTATCCTGTAGATTCTTGGAAATAGACCTACAAACAAATAAAATATCATGAATTTTGCGTAGAAACCACCGCATAAGCTCGATCAAACAAATAAACAACTTGCAAATTCATTAGAGCTTGGTTCATTGCAAAACCTTGCCCAGTCGCAAAGCTTGTTTATAAAGTAGTTAGAGAGAGTTGTAGAGGATGCTTCCATTATTCCATGTCTCGCAGTACATCCGGATTCGACCTCATGTTTATCACATAATAACAATGCAATGCATTCAACATTTGACAATTGTGTCATATGCTGTCCTTCATCTTCAAAATTTTATGGACTCTCCCATAAGGACATTTTGAAATAATATTCATGCAGCTGTGTGCTCTACATCATTCATGTTGGCCTTTGTAGGAATATTTCAGGGATTTCTATGCTTGCAAATAAATTTTTCGATAAGAGACCACAACTTATGTATTGGTTTGCTGGAAGCATGGCTGCATTGTTCGTCCTACTAGAGAAGAACAACAGACAAGATGAATTAGCTCTTTGATATCTCTGTCTGGTGGAACGCATTGAGGTTGCATGGAAGATCTAGACGGGATCAAGGCACATGCTTCAATGACTTTAGTGGAATAAAGGAATGGGAAGGTAAGGAACGACGAGGTAAGAGGATCCGTTTTAAAGACGAGGTAAGTGATTGTGTGTCAATTTGATTTGCAGTAATCTTCTTCCATATTTAACGATGATTTGTGATCTTATTTCCAAACCATCAGCCTCCACGATTATATCTAAAATCAGGTATTTTGATCTGGCGAAAATGCATAACTAGAGGTTATTATGATCTATCAATTCATAAATAAGTAGCTAGCTACAATGAAATTCAAATCGGTTTAAAATAACATTATTGACGCACATGATCCAAGATGTCTTATATCATTAATAATGGGGAATCTCAGTTTATCCCATGGCATAGCAACTTCAAGTGTCCGCTTCATCTATCGAGTTTCAAGCGCGGAATAGGCTCTGGTCCCAT
Source organism: Picea sitchensis (assembly GCA_010110895.2). Taxonomy (NCBI): domain Eukaryota; kingdom Viridiplantae; phylum Streptophyta; class Pinopsida; order Pinales; family Pinaceae; genus Picea; species Picea sitchensis. Next base: position 1,151 of record SNQJ01S0117470.1, read on the forward strand.
ACCGTTAGTAAATGGATAGGGGAGATTCTAACGCCTTGAAAGAAGGATGGAAGGGCTCCACTCGAAAATATGGTTACAAATTTTCCACGAGCGCACAAAGATAAAGTATTATCAATGCATAATGTATCATCAACGCCAAGTCGATTAACATGTTTGATGTGGATTCGACATGGTCAATCAACGAGATCCTTGGGATCTCAAACCCATAAAATCGCAATCCGAATCAACTCCTTGTGTAAGTCTGATGATCTTTTAGTTATCACGCTTCCCTGGCATCTGTGTGTGAATGCAGGATAAAAAAAAAAAAAACTAACTTTTTTTCCTGAAGTCATATTCATGATATGAGCGACGATAGTAACTTCTACTATTATAGCTATTATAGCTAATCTCTGGTTCGCGAGACAAAATTACGTACTCCAACATGGGTGGAGAAGACACCCATGGAGTGCGTGCAAATCCATTGGAGCTAGCTCAGAGAATCAACTTATGATCTATTTTATATCAGTCATCTTATCTCAACAATGAACTCCTAGCTCATGAATGAATGGTTATTATGTAAGGTCATGGGATACGGCAAAAGTGCTAAGCTAAGCAGAATGTGTCATGATTGTGGTTACGTAAAGTCATTTGGTCATCATCTTCCTTCTTAGAATACTCGTGTACCAGCATTGAAGTGTGTACCATCATTTAATATAATAACACTCACAATTTTTAGTGAACTAAATGATAAATTCTATGGATTTGGAGAGCAGTTCTCTTATATGGACATGAAGGGAAAGCATGTCCCTATACTTGTACAAGAGAAGGGGCTTCGTAGAGGCGATCAACCCAGATCTTGAGGCGTGGAACTGGGAGGGTGATCAGATGACAAGCTGGAAGAGAAATGATGGAATCAAGAATGCCATTGTAGGTTTGCTTAGAGGTGGCCTTTCAGGCTTTGCATTAAACCACTGTGACATTGGAGGTTACTATGCCATCAATCTTCCTTTCTCACCATATAGGAGAAGTGAAAAATTGCTATTACGTTGGATGGAGATGAATTCATTCACTACAATCTTTCGTACACATGAAGGAAATTCACCCTCTGCAAATAATTTATTACCAGTGCTTGACAACATTCATGGTGGCCTTTCAGCGGTGCACATAATTCTCCAACTAGGGATGGGATCCAGGTTGTTGGAAGGAGTTCACATAAAATGATTGAAGCCGCTATGCAACCAACTGTAAAAGGAAAGGTCCAGACAATCATGAAAGGTTATCTATCGAAGCGTTCCTCAAATTTGAGAGGTGATTGGAAGAAGAGATTCTTTGATTCTTGATAGCCATGGACTTTTGTACTATTACTGTAAATAGTGGGGAAAACCAATGGGAACCACAAGTCAACACATTGCTCAAAAGGGACATCATGCAACTGATCATGTATCTGGCTTATTTGGTCGTTTTCTTTAATCTCACCACCATGGGCCATCACAGGATGAGAAGTGTGTTCCATATCATGCTGTTAATCTGCTTACATCAACTATTAAGGTGGATGCAGAACAGACAGATTTACGGTTTTGTTTCAGGATAATTTCAGCATCAAAACACTATACTTTACAGGAAGAGAGAGCAATAGATCATATGGATTGGATCAAGAAAATTACAAGAGTAATTGCTTCACTTCTGTGTTCTCAAATGCCAGAGGAGAGGCTGCCTTGTAGTCTAATGAGCAGTGGACATCAATGCACAACCAAGTGCAGAAACCATTTTGCTTCAAGTATGGCATGCTCAAACAAATTATGACAATTTTAAAACATGCTCTTTAGCATCTGCGGCCGCGTACATGCTCCTTCACAGACCTGCGATCAGAAAAATATGGAGTAATTCAGGTGCCTCTGTGCAACAATGATACGTTGAATTGTCCAAGTAGGGAAAGTAGATCCGTATCCGAACTTCTCATATTGGTCTGGAGCATTCATGGTGGGCTGTTGACCCAGGTATATAAGGATGAAGGTCAACAACCACTTTTTGTTTTGTTTTATGATAATTTTTTTCTTTTTTTTGTTTGAATTTTCTTTTATTTGTTTTAAATTACCTGTTTGTTTCATTATAAAAAGATATGATAATATAAAGTTTTTTTTTTGTTTTATTATAAAATGATTATAATAACCAAAAAATGTTTTTTTACAAAACATAAATTTTTATTATAAAAGTTTGTTTTAAATTTTATTTACTTTGTTTTATTATATATATATATATATATATATATATATATATATATATATATAAAGAAAAAATAAATTTTGGGTCAAACATAAAAAAAAATAAAAAAATCATAAAACAAAAAGAAAAAGCTTTAGCAAATGGATTTCAATCAATTAGAGTCATGTTTTTTTCATTTATGCTAAATTGGCTCATTGAGTCACTTCAACAATGATCGACGACAGAACTTGCGCGAAAAGGGAAATAGGTAAAACAAACTTTGTTTCTGAATTTGATTTGATCACATTCGTACTTATCCCTGCATTTCATATTTTTCGAAGCTCTCACAATTTTTATGGAGGATTTTTACTAAGTTTGTTTCAGGAGCACGGCCGATTGCATATTGCTGCTAACGTGATTTTCAAAAATCACAAAACTTTTGAAAAAACACATGTCTTATTGACTTCTTGAAGGAGTTGATTCTCGTCTTACACATTATGGCATTTGTAGTTACACATAAACCTTTTCATAAACCCATTTATGTCATGACTGTCTTCCTTCAGTTCTCCTTCAAAGAAGATTGTGCATCCTTGTGTTGAAGACCATCTTCCATTGAATTATCCTTCATAACTTCGCACACGCCTATCTTTCCGAGTCACATACATCTCTTAGCTTTTTCAGTTTAGTTTTCCTTGTTAATAAAACTATCCATCTCCCTTTCTATGACTACATTGCCTTGCCATACACACTGTTACTACTGAGATCTTTTCATTTATAGTACTACCGCTCTTTTTATCAGAACTTGTGTTGACAGATGTGGGATTCCTTAAGGCCCACCTGATCCAGGTGGATATCGGTGGCCACCTACCTTTTCCAACTGGCTCAAAATAGCTTTCTGGCAATTTTGGCAATTTACTATTTTTAGCAGGTTTAACTTCCGAGGCCATTTTGAGGGCCTAAATGAAGGTTTTTCGAGATAAAGGTTCTCAATGATAGCCGAAGGCATGATTGATCCCCCAAAATGAATCTCCTCGACGATACCTTTCCAATGATCTATCATACACCTAAAATGGAGATCGTATGCAAAAGTTACGACCCCGAGAAGTTGATGTACTAGCTTACCCAAACGGGGCCCACATGACTTTTGGCACTTCATCTCCTAGGGTTAGGTTTTTGATGTCTAGGACTTTTGGAATTCTCGTTTATTGTAAAAAGGCCTTCAGAGCCTCATTGTAATCATCTTCTTGCGAATGCCAGTAGCCGTCACATCTCTTCTCAGAGATAAGCTACCACCATTCTAGCGAGTCTTTCACTCTGTACTTTTACAGTCTCTGTACATTTATTTCATTAATAGAAATCGTGTATCACTGTATATCTGTGACTCTTTTATATTTCCACTATATCTCTGTTATATTGTTGTCTCTCTTGCAATATCTCTGAATATTTCTGTGTTATATCTCCACTCTCATTTCGTGCCGAAAATAATCCGGATCACCACCTTTCAACAAGTCTTGCCCCATCGACCTCAACACCTTATCTGGGATATAGACTAGAGTCCATTTTTTAGTACCTGGAGGCTTGCATGACTTAATGGCAATTTTTCTCGCTGACAATCATGGGAATACATAAATGTCCCTTGATCGTCATACCTTGCACGTGGCTCGACATTAGCTCATTCATTCACACTTCGCAAGATGTACTCGGGTACCTTGGCACTCATTGACATCAATGATGAGTTGCCTCACATTGGTTAACGACATTCATCATTGGTCAGTAATCCAATGATTTCTTTTCATCCTCGACATTGACACATTCATTCGCATGATCAGAATTGTACCATCAAGTTTAGCAGCGGGAGAAGACTATGCACTTTTTCATGACTCTATCAACAGTTACAACAACATGACTTTAGCCATACGAGAGTAACACAGTTCCACTTTCATACTTTGTATTTTCCATGATTCATTCAACAACACTTCAAATTCCTCAACTTCACATTCTCTGATCCAACAGACAATAGTCACAGCTACAACAATCGTCAATTTTTACATGATCCTGCAACAGTGACATATTCCATGCTCTAGCAGTCGCATCAGCCATATTCCTATTGCATAGTTCATCAACATTTTGGGTAAGTGGAGGTATGTTATTTTCTAAAATTTAATCATGTAATTCCTCAACTGCTAGCAATGAATAATTTGGAAAATTCCCTCATCCAGTTCCCTTTCCTTTTCACTTCTATGACTTATGCCACGTTGGATGAGGACATACAACAAGTTAAGTTGGGGGGTAGGGGACTTTATTCACTATCATCACTCCACTTTTCCACTACCGTCATTCTATTTTTTTCATTTACCAGTTATGAACATTTCTTTTCCAATGATACTCTGTTGCACTTTGCTTCATAAGCATTGTTATACATATTGGCATGATTCACACATATACAAACAAAAAAAAAGAAAAAAAGGGGGGGGATTTCTTATACTCAATGATGTTTTCTTATGCACATTGATAGCATATATTTTCCAGTAAAAATATGGGAAAATTATTATCATAACAACAAGAGAACAAATAACGAAATGAATGTTGATAACACAAGAACCAACATTCTTTATATTCATGGTTGTCACACAAGAACCAACCATAAGAAAATGTCAGTTGTTACTCATGTAAATCCCATCCTGGAAACATTCATTATCATCACTCAAAGCCAACATTCAAATGCCAAAATTTCTTGAGAAGATCCATGCATGGTTGCGTGAGGACATGCAACAAGTTAAGTTGGGGGGTATGTTGGGGCTCAGAAATGTCCTATTTTCATTCACCTTTCCCTTCATCGTTCTTCACATTTCATCACCCCATTAACCTTTCACGATATCATTTCCATAAATATACTTGGCTTTCACTTTATTGTTCTCCACTTTATTCATTTTAGTATTTAAAAGGAATTTGTGATTAAATGTTAGAAAATCAACATGTTTTCATATATATCTCAAATATGTGTGAGCTTTGTAATGTGTAGGAATATGAGAAGGATTAATTCNACACAAGAACCAACATTCTTTATATTCATGGTTGTCACACAAGAACCAACCATAAGAAAATGTCAGTTGTTACTCATGTAAATCCCATCCTGGAAACATTCATTATCATCACTCAAAGCCAACATTCAAATGCCAAAATTTCTTGAGAAGATCCATGCATGGTTGCGTGAGGACATGCAACAAGTTAAGTTGGGGGGTATGTTGGGGCTCAGAAATGTCCTATTTTCATTCACCTTTCCCTTCATCGTTCTTCACATTTCATCACCCCATTAACCTTTCACGATATCATTTCCATAAATATACTTGGCTTTCACTTTATTGTTCTCCACTTTATTCATTTTAGTATTTAAAAGGAATTTGTGATTAAATGTTAGAAAATCAACATGTTTTCATATATATCTCAAATATGTGTGAGCTTTGTAATGTGTAGGAATATGAGAAGGATTAATTCAAAAGGAATTCTCGAATACTTCCCTCACCATTTCAATATTTGAGGAGATAATTCAATCCCATTCCAAGGAGAATATCATGGAGTTTTGGTTGGAATATCTTATCCAAGATATATGAGAGATATGTGTGAGGATTTGAAGGGATTATATTTTGTAATAATGGGAAATAGGTTGAGAGAAAAGTGGATCTGTAATAATGAGATGGTTATCTTATCTTCAAGGCTCTCATGTATAAAAGAGAGTGCTCTCTCTTCATGAGAATTCAATTAGGATGCAGTTAGATTATGTAATTAGAATCAAAGTAGTCATTAGGATTCAAAAGAGAAAGGGATTCTTAGATTTGCTTCATGATTTTGGTTTTCATGCTTTCATTATTCTTTTATAAAGATTGATTTGATTATTGTAATATAAGATTGCTTCATTGGTGAGAACTCACATAAGTTGTTGTGTCATTCAACTCTTCACATGTTGTACTTGATTTTCCTTCATGTAGTTCTCCATTTCTAGATTAATTCTATTTACGCAATTTCACATTCTTAGAGTAATTTCATTTACGCAACTAGATTAATTCAATTTCAGTCGCGTGTTATATTAATGATTTGATTACATTCATGTGTTAGATTAATGATTCAAATTCAGTTGTAGCTTAAACATTAGATGATATTAGTCCTGCTTCAATATTGCATATACTTTGCGTGTGCTTCATTAGTTTACGAACCCTGGGTTGACAAATTAGATAGTTGGGCAAGTACTACAACTCAATTAATACAACATTAGTTCGGTCCAATATAATGACTATCATTCCCTTGTCACGATTGTTGTTCCTTTTGCAAGTAGTGTTGTTCAATTGAACAGAACAATTGATGTTCCTTTTGTTACGATTTTTGTCCCTTTGCAGGGGTTGCATCTCTGGAGGACATGTATTGAAAACAGAAGGTAAGAACCTACGTAGGAGACAAGTAAAACACTTGTGCCATCACCTACCTTTGGATGATGCATAAAGGTTATATTTTAAGACATATTTAGAGTCCAACAACTTGGTATCGTTTAAACCATTTCCAAGATCCCGCGGGAGGAGAAGAGTAACCTCTGTCCCTATTTTGGTTGAGCCAAAAGAAAATATTGTGGTGCACAACATCATGGTCTAGATCGGGGGTGGCTAGTGGTAAATCTATTTGGACTAACTAAGCCTATGGTTGGGTGGAAATGGGCACCCCTTCCGGTAGCCGCTTCACATTTTCTGGTTCTGATAAGTATTTTCCCCACTTTATTTGTTGAACTGGAATAATGGATGAATACTTGGACTTATACATATGTGCATTTATAAATGTCTTCTATGTGAAATAGATATGTTATGTGTATGCCTTCATCTCCTCGTGAACTTACACTTCCAACTGATAGAATGTATGCCCAACTTAACTCTAGAGGCTTCTTGGGGGCATATGTTGTTAAGATGGTCGAGATAGGAGATATCATGTCGACCCGAAACCATCCGTCCGAAGAGGATACCTCTTCCAGAACCCTTTGTCATGCAACCATAATTCTAGATCCAAGTCCTTAACCCTTTCATGGTAAATCTCAGGAGGGGTAGTGAAGTTGAATCCTTAAAAGGAGGAGGTCTCTTCATTTAGAAGATGAGTGGAAGAGATCCGTTTGAAAGGACCCATATGAACGATACCCAGGAACCTTGGGCTAAGCCTAAGGAGACCATGTTCCCTTGGTCTCGTAGCTCTGTAAGTCCCTAACTTTGGAGTAAGACCGACCTTACTATCCTTACGCAGACTGAAGGTGACCAGGAGACTCGGTCTCTTGTGATATTGACCAGCGATAGGTGGTCCCCGAGGTGGTTAGGTGGACCTATCTCGCCAATTAAACTAAGGCTCGAAACCATGAAGGCCAGAGCCGTGAAGGACCCAATATCGTAGATTGCAGGATCCTTTGAATCCTTTACCAACCATCGTCATATCGGGGATGCGTGGCACTAGTCCTTCTACTTCAGATATTGGACACTTTGGAAGGTAAGAGGAGTTTTCTTAGAAATATTCTCGAACACCAAAACCCCGAGGTAACCAAAGTTGCAGATCTATAGGTCTACGTGACTGGATCTCAACCATGAAATTTGAGGAATGTAGAAGCCTGTTAGCCCGAGGTGACGAGGTACAGTGATGTCATCCCTGGTGATGTGGATCCTGTTATCGCACAGTTTGTAGCTAGGTCAAAAGGCTAGAAGATATAGGCCAAACTAGCATAACAGGAACCTACCCCACCCAATGTCACCACAATGGGGAGGTTCTTTCTATGTAGGGAGGTTAGGCCCAGGGGAGACGTCCTCGGTGACCTGGAGTTTTGAAGAGGCTAAGGTATAAAGGTTAAAGTGAAATTCCCTCTTCACAGGTCACCACCAAGAGCAGATAGTCTAGCTGAACAACCAATGATGAAGTGTAGGCCCAAATGAGAACACCTGCCCGGAACAAAGCAATAGGAGACTAATACATGCAGGCTATGATTTCAAAGGGTTAGTACTTCATATAACTATCTGATATCAATACATAAGAAATAGGTATTGACGAGATCAATGTTTGTAAATACAACAATGAAATGATATCAATTCATCAATATATACCAAGATGATGTAGCAATCAATGTGTCAAATCAATCCTTTATTCAATAAATGCTCTTAAACCATCACCTAATTGCCTATGAAGAAAATTTGTTGTGTCAATATGGAATAACCAAGGATGATGTCAGCCTTATTAGGGTTAGTAGTTAGTTAGGGTTTCAATTTATAAGAGTTTGAAAGTTTGTTTGACCACTATCACTTCAACGTTGGATACCTAAGATCAGTGACTAAGGGTAAATGGAGTCAAATTAAGGGAGGATGCAAAGGTTGAAGGGAAAAATGCTAAGGACTAGAGGGAAGGGTTTTGAAGTGCTGTAATGGCAGGGCCCCAGAAACAAAACCCTAGGGGAAAGAGGCTCACTTTGGTGTTGCTTAAGCAAGGCCTCGTGCTCTTTCCTCCTTCCTTAGGTTTAACTTGGCAAAATGACTAGCATAAAAGATAAATCAAGACACGAGAGTGTGGTGAGGGAGAGTGTTGCAAAGGCAAGGCCTTATCACCAAATCCTAGAAGCAGGATGACCCTAGGCGTAGATAACCTAGGCATGGGATGTCTCCTCCTTCTTGACTTTTAAAGGGGCGGCTAGCACAAGGGAAGAAGAAATAACAGTGTAGCAATGGCTAGGCTCTTCCTTCCTTCTTTAATGGCTGAAAATTTCTCTTTTAGGGGACATGAGACAACGACCTACTTGTGTGTTTGTCCCCTAGGGTTTTAAAATCAACAAAATTTATAATAAATTCAAGAATATAAGACTACAACCATTCAATTAAGAATTTTTGCAGAAAAAACACTTACATATCATGATGAAATAACATTGCAAACCCTAATTTTAAACCTTCCTTCAAGAGAATGCCAAAAATGCCAAGAAATGCCCTCCTTCAACAAGTGCGCCTCACTCAAAGAGAATAAATACCCAAGTAGGGCGCAAAAATCAGATCTCACTAATGAGTGAGTGTTGTGTTATGTCAAAATGAGGATAAAACTCCTCAATATATACTGTATCAATGACCTTTAATTAAATTTAGGTCATAAAAATTAGCCGACAAGGCTCTAAACCAAAATCATATTGTTTTTACATTAAAATGTAAAATTAAAACCCTAATTGAGCTGTAATAAAGGTAAAATCCCCTTCAAGGGAGGTGCTAGCCCCTTTTAGGGCAAATGAGACATCCAGGAGCAAAATGTTAGCCCCCCAAGGGCTTCTCCAACATGCCACACGTACCACTACTACTCAGTCTACCTCCAAGAATGACCATGAAGCTAGATGATGTCATGGTAAGGATGGGGGAACTCTGAGCCTTCCAAGGCCAACATTCCACTGAAAAGGGGTCATTTCCCCTAGGCTGAGCTCTGCCAAAGTGCCTCTGGTGAAACGTCCTCTTCTTCTCTGGTGAAAACTTCGGTCAAAAACTGTCCTGTCTCTACCCCTCTGACGGGGTCTCAACAACCATCTGATGGGCTCTTCAGCCCCATGGAGGTCCGAACTAATCATCTCCCCATGTGTATCGGTCCAAATGGTACCTGTCCATTGGGCATGGTCTTGAACATCAAAAACTACGCCCTCCACAGGCTCATTAGTCACATGGATCATAGAAATGTTAATCACATTTCATCATTAATATTATCAAACATATGCATAAAAACCCTGATATATCATTCAATAGCTCAAAGAATTTACAAAAACCTACAATACAAGGTCGAGAAAAAGGACAAGATACCCTATTGGGCTAGTATCCATAAGGAAAGGAAAGTTTCCAAGGGGTTTCATCCAAGCCATGTAANAAATACCCAAGTAGGGCGCAAAAATCAGATCTCACTAATGAGTGAGTGTTGTGTTATGTCAAAATGAGGATAAAACTCCTCAATATATACTGTATCAATGACCTTTAATTAAATTTAGGTCATAAAAATTAGCCGACAAGGCTCTAAACCAAAATCATATTGTTTTTACATTAAAATGTAAAATTAAAACCCTAATTGAGCTGTAATAAAGGTAAAATCCCCTTCAAGGGAGGTGCTAGCCCCTTTTAGGGCAAATGAGACATCCAGGAGCAAAATGTTAGCCCCCCAAGGGCTTCTCCAACATGCCACACGTACCACTACTACTCAGTCTACCTCCAAGAATGACCATGAAGCTAGATGATGTCATGGTAAGGATGGGGGAACTCTGAGCCTTCCAAGGCCAACATTCCACTGAAAAGGGGTCATTTCCCCTAGGCTGAGCTCTGCCAAAGTGCCTCTGGTGAAACGTCCTCTTCTTCTCTGGTGAAAACTTCGGTCAAAAACTGTCCTGTCTCTACCCCTCTGACGGGGTCTCAACAACCATCTGATGGGCTCTTCAGCCCCATGGAGGTCCGAACTAATCATCTCCCCATGTGTATCGGTCCAAATGGTACCTGTCCATTGGGCATGGTCTTGAACATCAAAAACTACGCCCTCCACAGGCTCATTAGTCACATGGATCATAGAAATGTTAATCACATTTCATCATTAATATTATCAAACATATGCATAAAAACCCTGATATATCATTCAATAGCTCAAAGAATTTACAAAAACCTACAATACAAGGTCGAGAAAAAGGACAAGATACCCTATTGGGCTAGTATCCATAAGGAAAGGAAAGTTTCCAAGGGGTTTCATCCAAGCCATGTAAACGAGGTGAAGTGGTTTAAGGGATGTCCAGACATACAGGTAGAGTGAGAGCCAGGGATGCATGATATTACCTATGGGTGCCTTGTTAGAAGGCAAGCTGTACCTGTCATGGATGCAATTTTTTCCAAGCCCCTTTTTTGCCTTTATTCTTTTCTTTATTTGATTTTTCTTCTTCTTTTTCTTTTTAGTCAAGGGCTAACCAGAGGACACTGCCTTGGCGTGGTGACCAGAGATGACAGTGTTACCCACAAGTACTTTCACAGCGATGATAAGGCTGGCTCGTGATGAGATCCCCTATCCTCTTGATTAGGTCTTGTTTGTTATTTTTTCGGGTCCCTCTTGTTTCTTGCTGAGAGAATTTTTATTGCCTTCTCGGGGATCCCTGGGTGAAGCATCTTGAGGTTTCATTTTTAGGATTTTATCTTTTACCAGCTGCTTTTACCTTATGGTCCTTTATCCCCTTCTTCCCACGAGATAAGGTGAAACCCCACAAACAAATCATCCTAATTCCCAGACAAGGGGAATGGGACAGATGAGTGGGAGACAATATGGAAGAGTGGTGGTATGATGGGAGCAGACGACGGCTCTTCAGAAATCCCCAAGTGGAAAACCAAAACCTATGGGTACAGGCTTGCTAGGGAACCCAATCAATCTACCCAAGCATGGTCAAGTGGGCCAATGTAAGATCCAAGAAGTTGTCAGAAATAAAAGGAATTAGATGCATACATTTAAAGGTTATAATGATCAAAAGTGACACATACCATGATACTTGGACCAATTACCTCATGGAGCAAGAGCCTTCTCCGATACAAGACCAAGTCGATGGTGATGGATGCTGCTACTGCTAACAAGACGAATTTGACGAAAGAAGAAAAGGATGGGCCCTCCAGGGCCATGTGCAGGTCAATCCTACTCTTGGTACTCCATGTCTAGGACCTGTGGGCCTCAAGACATGATCTCCTAGTTATCCCTAGAAATTGGGGATAACAGATCCAAACTTAACGAGCCATGTGCCACCTGGTTTCATGCGCATCACCTACCCCATAGGACCCTTGGATCGTGAGGTGTGTCACCCTAGGTGAGGGCACTTGTCGCCCCTAATCAAACTACATGTCAGCCCCTGGTACACGCCCACCTAGCGAATGTGGTTGGCGAAGGGACTGGGACTCTGAGAGTACGAAACTCCAGAACTTCAGAGGATTTGGTGCATAGTATTGTAGAGAGTCCAAGGAAGACCCGAAGCCCAAATTAATGGTGTATATCTGAGCTGTCCATCAGAAAGGACAAGTTTTGACATCTCTCACACTCTATAGCAGAAGTACTCTGGAAGAGTGGAGGGTCAAGATCTCCCAAAGCCCAAGACCTGAAGTGAAACTCATCGGTTGGTTGTGACAAGAGTATGGACCATCAATTCAACCCATTTCTATCTGTGGGTTCAAAATTTGACAGAATCGTAGTCAGATGAGTCAAGAACACCCGAAGTCTGATTTCCTGATGCGCGCGAGGAACCTATGGAATCAGACCCACCTGGAGGTCCCGTGACCCCAAATAATGAACGTCCGAGGAACTTGAGAGAGGCATATACACTAGTTCTGAGTTCGGTTTTGAGTGTGGTGACCATGACGGGAAATACCTGGATGAGAAGAATGGGATTTGAGACCCTGTATGGAGGTCTTGAGTTCTTAAGAAGAATGAAATTTCAACGCCCTACCTTGGATGTGTTACAATGTCCACACCTTGTTCTGAAGGAAGTCTTGCTAAGGTATTCTTCTTTAATTCTTACTTGGTGATATCCATATCTGAGATCAATCTTTGAAAATATTTGCATCCCCCTCAACTAATCAAAGAGGTCATCTATCCTTGGAAAATGATACTTGTTCTTTATTGTTACTTTGTTCAACTGCCTGAAGTCGATACAAAGTCTCAATGTACTATCCTTCTTCTTCACGAACAATACTAGGGCACCCGAAGGTGACACACTTGGGCGTATATACCTCTTCTTCAAAATCTCTTCAAGTTGCATCTACAACTCCTTCATCTTTGGCATACTCATCCTATAAGGAGTCTTCAATATGGGTGCTTCTCCCAACATCCGATTTATAGAGAAATCAATATCTCTTTTTGGTGGCAACCCCATTATCTCTTTAAAGACATCCTCAAACTCTTTGAGTACCGTGCTTTCCTCAACACTTGACACCTTATCCTTAGGTGCCTCTTCCATGTGTGTTGCAAATACTTGACATCCTTTCCTATAGATTTTCTTTAATTGCAAGACTAAAACTTCTCTTTGGAATGCCTTGAACTATTCTTAAGTTTCCTTCCTCATCCAAGCATGTAAATTCCTTATTGTAACAATCTAGAACAACATGATGCTGGTCCAACCGACCCATACCAATGAGGAAATCATACGATCCCAAAGGTATGATATTCAAATCAACTTTTCCGTGAAGTCCATTCATTTCCATTGGATATGCCTTAACCATTTCATTAATTTTCCTTTTTTCTCTTGTAGCTAACTGCAACAACAAAGGTTTTCCAAGCTTGCTTCTTGGCAATTGGAATATTTCCACCATCTTAGGATCTAAATAACTATGAATATCTATTGAATCAATTAAAATAGAAATGGATTGCTCATTCATCTTACCTTCCACTCCAATCATGTGTGTTTGAAACTCAAATTTCTTGTTATCCAAGGCTGCATAAATCCTAGGCACATTTCTTCCCATGTCTTCAACTGTCACAACTTACTGAACATTGTGCGTAGTCCTCAATTTTTCATGTCTTTGAGGGAAATATCTACACATATGATCTCCAACACAACCCCAACATTGAATAGGTTGTTTCCTTGGATTTCCCCCCACTATAGCCCTAAAATTCCCTACTCATTCATACATGGCCTTGACCCTCTTACTTGCATATTTTTCTAAATCACTATTGAGAAGATCTTCTTAAAAAACCATTTTTTAGAATATCTACGCGCCCCGCACCATTACAACCCACTTACATATTCTCACTGCACCACTACAACCCGCGTACATACACTTGATGCACACTAAAAAACCCGCGTATGCTTGCAATAGTTTCAAGGAATTCGTTGAAATTCACGGGCTCTTTGAGGTTTCCCAACCAATTCACCTTCTATGGTCCGTCACTCAACTGAATAACCATCATTTTTTCATATAAAATGAGGTGTTGGGGTCTCATTTCACATCCAAGCATAAGAACAATGAAACTCTATCCAATTTCACTTCCCCTCCTTGCCCAAGATTTTGCTACCTTTTGTGAGATATTGCCTCAACATTCCCTCATCAACCCCTTCTTCCTCCATTTAATCCATTCCCTTCCTTGAGGTGATCATAAGATTGAGAGAAGAGGCCTATTCAAGGTGCACTTTGAGCATTGTAAAGAGGAGCCCGGACCAGGTTCACGGAACGATGGCCGACATAGATTGTAAGTTTCATTCTTTGTTTGATGAATAAAATAATCTCTTTTCCCTATCCCAAATGATGATGTTTTGTGTATATTCATTGATTTATACTTAGAATTTAATATCCAACCCTAACTCATGAATAAAATAACATGCTTGTAGTCCTTGTTTTCCTATATTTGGATGCAGTTCAACCTTGGTAGGAGACGTGCATTCGTTGGAACTACCAAGCTTGAGGAGATCATCAACAGACGTGGGATAATAGGTATAGTTACTGATCTCTTCTCTTATTGTTTTCTTTTCATTTGTTTTGGTATGTTTGGGGTAGAGTATATAATTGATTGACTTTTAGACAGTCATTTTCTCTGTCTACATCTTAAACCCTGGTGTAGTTAAAGGGGGGATTTTCTCGCTATCATAACTGGAGACCATACTGGGGAACTATCTAGGGTGTTTTAGGGGGTTTTGGGTTGATTTATTGATTTTTGTTTTCCTTTCAAGTTTCAGTCAAGTTTTCCGAGTCTGTCAAGGGGTTCTGGTCACCTCCAGGGTGCATACTAGTTGTCCTTGCCTTGTAAGACTTCCTAGTCTTTTTTATTTTTGAAAAGACACAGAGGTGTACGCACCCTGTTTTGGGTCATCCCACGTAAATAAGATCTCTACACAATAAACAACCTGCGTACATACGCAGGCTGCTGATGCAATAGCCTACGTCTCTGTTTCATGTTTTTTTTTTTTTAAATAGGGAGTTTGCCTCTTTCCTGATTGAAGTTCACACTTCTCAGGTCTTTCTTGAATCAACCAAAGTCTCTGTCTATGGCCATAGCTTGGGTATATGTTCTAATTTACTTGTTCCTTAGTTTTCTTTTGTTTTCTTGTGTTTCCATGTTTTTTTTGGCTTATTTTTTGAAGGAAAATGAGTTGCATTTTGAAAACAAATTCCCCCTCATGGTCGATGAATCATGTATTCATCAGTTTCTTTTAGCATCTTTTGTTAGTTCTTCTTTGATTGGAAGAAAATATAAAAAAAAACCTAGTTGTTTAGGTCTCTTTCTTTATTCGCATTTGCTTTGCCTTTTTATTTGAAAAAGAAAAAGAAATTAACATAGTGTGTGTTTTTTTCTCATCTTAAAAGCATTTCAAAAGAAAAATAAGAAATATAATCCTTCTTTTCCAGTGTTCTTATAAGTTTCATTTTTTTCAAGAGTCTTAACAACATCAGTTGCACTACCACACCCTTTTGAGTAAATCAAGCCTTAAAATAACGCCTAATCTAAAATACATTAGACTTTTCTGTTTATAGGGTTCACAAACTAGTTTAGGGTTTTAGGGCCTTGAATTATGTGTGAAGAGGAAACTCTTCAAGGCCACTTTAAAACGAACATTGGAGTCTGATTTAGGGAGTGATTTAAATCCAATGTTGTAAGAGTTAGCCGTGACCCCCCTCTAACATAGGGGATAAACACAAGATTGCGTGAGGAAAGGAAGAGGAGATAACCCCTCCAAAGTTGGACCGAACATAGTGAGGATTGTATATTGAGGGTATTTGTCGGGAAAAATACCGATCACATTTTCCTATGAAGCTTAATGGACCTAGAATCTGTTCAATATCCTCAGTTGTCTTGTGGACTAATTTCTTTCGATACCCTTGAAGGGCTTCAAACTTGTTATCCTTCTCATTACGATATGCCCGACTATCGATTGTACCCACCTGGTAACTAACTGCGAGATGGAAACCTAGTTTCCCATATTTTACAGACTTACAAAGGTGACTGCGGGGCTATACCACGGTACCTAGAGCAGATGAAGGATCACACTTCTTAGATTATACCCGAAGGGTTCTTCCGTGTTCAATTTTCACTTACACCGGTTAGTTGCTCTAGTGTCGATTAGCGTAATTGTCCTTCCCACTAGTTAGTCGATTGCTTGATTTATCTTTAGGAAACTTTTAGTGTGTGCTTGATGCTCCCTAGTTTTCCATAGTGAGTTAGTCAGTGATTACTTTGGGTCCTTGACCTAAGGTGGTAGATCGCCCACTTCGTCGGTCATGAGGACTTTTCGGTCTTCCGCTTAGAAATGTGGAGTTTCCTCTTTATATGTGTTGTTTTTTATAACACTGGTTCACCAAAGTCGGTGTGTGAGACTTTTACAGACTTGAACAATCCCACACGGGGAGAAACTATGCATAATATCTTCATGGATAAAGTTCTTGATGATAACAACCAAGGAACCCCTTCACAAGGGGATTCTTGTGCTTTTCCTTTCTTCAGAAACATTGGTGTCCCTTTGATGGCCACTTTGTACATTCCTGGGTTGAATGTGGGACCACTGGTTTGGTTGGTTACCATTCCAAATGTCCCAAATGATATTGATGCTTCTTAGTTAAGCAACTTATTTCATGGGCATCATATTCATGTTCCTTCGTCAACAAAGTCTTTTCCTCCTTCTTCCTTCTCTGGTGAAAGTATAGTTACTAGTAACTGAAAGTCTAAATGAAATAGAAAGAGGAAGAATATGAAGAAGAAATTACCAACCTTTGCGAGTCATGTTGGAGATAGGTCCTCAACCTCTGCAAGTCATGTTGAAGACCAACACTCAGCCTCTACAAGTCATGCTAGGGGCGGAAGTCTAGTCACTTCTAGTTATATTGGCGATAGGTCTCTAGCCTCTACAAGTCATGTTATCGACCAATAAGCAACCTCTGCAAGTCATGTTGGAGATGTGAAACCAACCACTGCAAGTCATGTTGCATGCATTGATTTTGTTCAGAAACCTAGACGGATAGGACGTAAGCTTAAGTTCCCTTGTAATATTTTCAAGGGAGATCACCTTACTCATTGGTGCCCTAGCATTCTAGAGGCACGAAGATTATGGTCCCTATCTGCAAGCTCTTCTGATTATGAGGTTTCCTCACAGTCTATTCAACCAGTGGTTGAGAAAGTGGTCATGGCGATGTAATCTTCGGTTGATCCCACTCCTATTTTGGGGGGTGATGTGCCTTCAGACCACGTGGTCTCGCAGCCTATTCATTTAGTGGTTGAGGAAGTGGTTGTGTTGATGAAATCTTCGGTTGATCCCACTCTTCTCTTGGAGAGTGTTGAGTCTACCAAAGTGGTCATGCTGATGAAATCTTTAGGTAAACCCACTCTTCTCTTGGGGAATGATGTGTCTACAGACCATGTTTTTAGAATTTCCAGTTAAATACTTTTAGAACAAGGGGGCATTTCGATCACTTCGAGCACACCCTCTCCAAGCCCCTATGATGGTTTCCTTTGATTGGAGTGACCTTGTTGAGCCTAGTCTACCTTCTTCTGCACCCTTTCAAATAAGGGTTGAAGTTGATTCAACAAACATTTATCGATGTATTGTGGATGAATGAGCCTCCACAAGTATTTTATCCTCCTCAGTTTGGCAAGCCTGGGGATCTCTCGAGCTGGTGCCTACTTTGCATGAGATGTTGGCTTTTGACAAACGTCCTAGTGAACATTTGGGGATTATTCCTCAGTTCCTATCTCATTAGGTGGGAATATTGTCCTTGTTGATGTTATAGTGGTGCAAGGCCCATTAGATTTCAATATGCTTCTCGGGCATGATTATGTATATTCTATGCATGTTGTGGTGTCTACGCTCTTCTGGGTGATGCATTTCCCTCATAATGGAAGCATTGTCACTATTGACCAGCTAACATCTAATAATCGCCATCCTATTTCGACTTTACTTCAGGATGCCCCTTTATATGTTCTTAGTTTTTGTGTAGAATCTACCCCATGGGACTCTCTAATGAGAACACTTTGTTGTCTTTCAATCTCGCTTTGAAACTCGAAAGAAACATCCGACAAGACTGTATTTAAGATTTTCGATCTCATATGGATTAACTGAGAAAAATACCCCCCTGGAGTCTTCTTTAATCCCTTTTCAGACTCTCTAAAAACAAAAATATTTCTGAGCGATCTTGTTGCCCTTCACGCTCGCCAAACTCAAATTTGAAGGCACATCTGTCTGGCGGTAGTTTACCCCTTTTTCAGTCTAAACGACTAATTTTACGAATAAAGGTATGCTCTAGGAACTTCGTTCCACTATAAGAGTATTCTCAGGCGTAATTTTAACCCTTTTTTGGGCCTGAGGGACTAAATCTTTGAAAAATGAACATTCTCCTTGGTTTTGGTTTATCACCTTTTTCGGGCCTTGGAGATTACTTATGAAAAAGGAACCCCCCCAGAGTCCATAGTTAATCTCTTTTCAGACTCCCTAAAATTGAAAAGATCATTGAGTGACCTTGTTCCTTCACACTCGTTAAATTGGTCTAGAAGAACATCTACTGGCATAAGTTTAACCCTTTTTCTAGCTTGTAGATTATAGCGGAAAAAGGTATGCCTCGGGAGATTCGTATTGCCGAGAGTGTTCTCCTCAATTACTTTTATACTTTTTTGGGCTAAGGAGACTAAACTCAGAAAAAGGCTGTGAGTCCATAGTTAAGCTCTTTTCAGACTCCTTAAAATTGAAAATATTGTTGAGTGATCTTGTCTTTGTAACACTCGTTAAAATGGTTTTGAATAGACATCTTTTCGGTGCAAGTTTAACCCTTTTTCGAACCGACTAGACTATCTCTGAAAAAGGTACTCCCTGGAGTCTTCTTTTGTGTTTTTTCAGACTCTCTAAATGTGATAAAACTACCAAGATTACCTTCTCCGGGCTCATTAAAATTACATGGAAGGGGTCTCATCATGTCTTGCTTAATCACATTTGCATATTTGCGTCTTTGGCCTAATGCTAGATCTATGTTTCTCTCAACTGAACCTTTGAAGCATGCCTTATACGAAAGCCTTGTAGCACTTATTGCCTCTGCTACCTGACACCTTGACCCATGGAGGAATTTTCCCCAAGTGTCCTTTTGTTGCACATGTCTCCTTGCTCTGAGCATTAGTATGTTCCATGTACTTGGAAATCATATGATTTCTTGCGAAACTTGTTCCTCCTTTGTAACTTAAATTCTTTTATTCTTTTTCAAGCTCTTAAAAATTTGAAAAAGACAAAAAAATCAAATATTCCAAAAAGAGGGGATGGGAAATATTCATTCTTTTTTCAGTAGCATAGAGATTCTCCCTTGGAAAAAGAACATCCTTTCATTTGTTTGTCAAACATTGGGATCTAGTATGACCTTAGGAATCTTTTCTCGCTACATAGAGTTGTGTCCTCCTCCATTTGGTTACTCTTCCAAACACATGGAGAGTTTGTGTTGCCTCCTGCATCGCGGACTTATGTCAATGTCATGCTTCATAAATCTGATCATCTTTCATTCTTTTGTCAAAGAGGATTTTCACTCAACCCGAGTCGACCTTTCTGCAGTTTGTCTCTTGACTTCCATGAGTCAGCCTTCCCGAGAGTCTAGTCAAGTCCAGATTCAAAATCGATGAATTTTTCTGCATGATCATCAAGATCCTCATGTCTTTTCCTGATGAGTTGTTGAAGACCCCAGGGTAATGATTTATACACTCCCATTGTACTCCTACCTGAGTTTTGAAGATCTCGAATTTGTTTCCCGAGCTATGAAGATCTCATCTCCAGCCATTGGGTGCCACTGGCTTCTTGAATATGGATACTATACTTGTATATCTTCAATTGATTTTGAGATGTAGATTTGTTGTGTATTTCTCATGAATACACTTTATATAATTATATGACATGGATCTGCAGTGTATTTTATTGGTAGCCATGATTTAGTTCATCTTGAGCATGGGTATGTCCACCTTAGAGAGACAATTGTTTTTTGCAGATGGCACTTCCCGAACTCTGGTCTTGGGATCACTCGATTTTATTTAATGGTGAAGATATTGTAATGTATTTCGACCATCTGTTTCTCTTCTGACCTCACACATTAGGGGGAATATGTTATAGCCCTAAAATTCCCTACTCATGCATGCATGGCCTTGGCCCTCTTACTTGCATATTTTTCCAAAGCACTACTGAGAAGCTCTTTTTAAAAAAACATTTTTTAGAATATGTATGCACCCTGAACCATTACATCCTATGTACATACGCTCGATGCACCACTACATCCTGTTAGCACTAGAAGTCACCTTCATATTGCATGGAAGGTGTTAGCGATCAAATACGCACCGATATTTTGATGAGCATTTCTATCACTCTTTATTTCATTTATCATCTTCTTCAGACTCTTGGCCAGTATCTTAACCTTCATAGTGCTCATTAAGCTCCTATTTGATTACTCTGCTCACAAATCCTTTGTTTCTATGCCTCCGGACCTGAAATACATGATACAAATAATGTCATTCATTTTTCTTTAGTCTATGTTATAGAGATTATAAAACAAAAAAATGTTTTATTTTTATGTTTTATATCTCATATTATGGACAAATAAATACAAATGTTCATATATGCCAAGTTCTAGGTCTGCACATCAAGTGTGTTCAATACAAAGTCAAAGTGCACAGTGATATATAAAGACCCAAGCCAAAGACGAGTTCTCAAGCCTTATTTCAAGTCAAACTACAGTATAAGAAGCCCTGGGGTCATTTGCATTCATGCAGGTGATCGAAATTTGTCAATTTTGATTTTTGGAAAAGTTTTTGTTTTCAGTGGTTTAGGCGAGCCTGTGCGTGCTCATTAACCACCGAAAGTATAGAATTTCCATTAAAAACTGCCTCTGGGAAAAATCATTTTCCTCAGCCTTGAAATGTCTGTTTCACATGTTCAAATGGTCGATTGACATCTACAGATCATAATCTTTCCAATGGTGCAATCAGAACTAGATTTAGAGCTTGGGAAGGCGGTCAAAATTTCCCCGCAAGATCAGTGTTTTTTACAGATTGCCTAGGCTTCTGTTTATTGTGCTTATGTATTTCGCCTTAACAGTTCAAGCTGCTTTCCTCTTGGGGAATCAAGTGATCAGGATATACAGTTAGTTATACAAGGAGTTAGTAGCATGGTTCTTGACAAACATTTCATCAAATGGAGAGTTCTTCACATGGAACAAATTCCTGTGAAGGTTTAACTATTCAAGGTAAATTATATTTGAATGTCAAGCCTGTAGAAGAAGTTCCAGAAGTTTTGATTCCAGATTGTCCTCCGAATCTCCATCTGTCAATTATTCATCAAAGCTTGGCGAGGCACAAAAATTCATATATGATTTGGGATAACAAAATTGATTTTCCACATGGGTCTTTGTTATTTTCAGCCACGAAGACAAATAATCATGGTGATTTCATTTGATTTCTGTTTCAAATTCGAACTGCARCTGGATTTATTAATAATCAATTTGATCCGGAAATCTTGTTTTTTTTATTACGATCCCGTGATTTCCTCATGCCAACTCACACTCAAAAGATCATAATCCCATGATTTTTAAGGGTTGCCAAGTGAAATTCGAGTTTAATTGCTGATTATGGAGCTATTTGTCATCTAAATCGAAGAAAATCCCAGCGGTTGCGATTCTCAAGAAAATCTATTTTCTGCAGATCTGTTTTTGAAAGCTACAGGCTTTTGGCGGTTAAAAGGCTTAAATTTGACCCTCTTAACCACCGAAAGCCTGTAATGACCAGAATACTTGAAATTTTTCCTAGATCAGGAATTTTCGAATCAGAATGAGATGAAACCTCTTGGAATAGACATGTGGTGAATTATCAAGTCAGATCCAATGGTTACTTTGAGGGATAAGGTAAAGAAGAGGTGTTTTAATCAAGTTTGGTACATTTTTCAAAGGCAAAAATATAGGGTTTTTGCTCAACTCAGCAAATTTGAATACTATCTTTTGGAAGAGTCATCAAACAGCCTTGGGAGGCTAATATTCACTGCATCAGGACTCTACTACCCCTAAAGACCATCATATGTGGGATTGACCTCATTTTGAGGATCTTTCCTTATTTCTTGAAAATATAGTTTGACTTTCTGGTTTTAGTAAATCAGATCCATTCTTTCAGGATCTAGATAATGCATTGTAAAGATATAAAGTTGAAGGTAGAATAGGAACTAGTGGGAAAAAGACAGTCGGAGGACTGTGGTTCAACTTTAGGGACTCTTAGCCACTTTGTACTCAAGCTTCTCATGTTCTTGTCAAATTAATACAAGCTCTTTTGCAATTACATGTTCAGATCTACATTTTCCTTTCTGTTCTATACTTGTACTTGGATGTTTAATTCACGTTTATTCTATTTACCTAATACCAGATAGCTGTCATCCTATCTCTGTATTGATAATTAGAATTGCAAGTATATTCTCCTTGTTATGACTAGCCATTCATATATAAGTGTTTTATGTATGAATCTGCCAGCATAGTGAGAATTCTTCATCTTTTCACCTATATTGCAAACCCTTTGAATAGTGATAGTTAGAAGCCTTGTTTATTTGGTTGAGTTTATGCATGTCTTGAGTGAACGAGGTCTTATTTATTCATCTAACTTGATTCCATTTCCCATACATTATTAAACATTTAAGTTACCAAGCTCATTCCCATTACAGTCAGGGAAAGACTCTTGAAGTGATAACAGAAGGTAATCCCAGTACCCATCATTTTGTGTAAGTGTAATTGAGTTTTAAGAGGTCAAATGGAGAGGACTCGATGAAAATAATGTTCTAACTCAGAAATGTGGACTAGCATGTATAAGAAATTGAGGTCTGGAATCAAATTCAGTCAATAAGTTGGAGTAAGGGTGAATAGAGGGAAGACTTTGGTGAGGAGAGTGTAGAGGTATGTTGTGGACATCAAGTCTTCCGACATCCTAAGGAGGAAAAACTTAAACGCAAGATCCTCTTGAATTCAAATCTCAAGGAAATTGAAAGAAATTATAACAACACTATAATCAAACATTCATCATAATATAATTACAACAATTCATGTGAATCAATCATTCATGAACTCTCTCAGTATTAGAGGAAAATAATATGGACTAAGAAAGATGACTTAGATTAACCAAGATGTCTGAAAAAACAAATACATAACCAGAGAACCAATGTTCTTCATAAAAATATTACAATAGCAAGGAGCCTATCTCAACCATTCGACCTTAAAAGAATATCAAAACTTCCTATATATACTAAAATGATGCAACCACCAGGAATGTGATCATATCATTGTCTTCAAAGCCTTCAGTCGGAGCCCACTCTATTAGGTTGTGCAGACCTCATTATGTCAGAGCGAGCCAGGCATAGTTATGTGTTTTACAGGAAATAATTCCCATAAGGAATCTTCAGATCGTAAGTGCACCTTCATGGCTGCTCTCTGCAACGTTTTCCATTTATGGGATGAGGCGAGGTCTCAAATTCTACCCATAATATTCAATAACTATCTTCATTGGGATTAGTACTGGGCCTGACACCCATTATTGTTCTCAGACGGTGCCAATGACTTTTTCGAGTCCATCATGATGTCTTGAGGCCATGAATGGTCTTTTTATATGACCAATGCGAGCTTTGCAGGTGGCAGTCTGATAGCATACACGCAGGGGTGATGTGGAGTGAGGTGCTTGGTGAAAACTTGCATGGCCCAACAAGTGAGTGATGACCATGTGGAAGGAAGCGATTGGGTGAGTGAAGGCTGGGATGAGGTTGTGGTGGAAGAGGAACGAGGGAGGTGTTATAGGCGGGGAGGAAGTGACATGTAAGAGAGAGTGGAATGTGAGTGGAACAAATGTCGGGAGGGTGCTTGAGCTACTTAGGCCTCCAATCTTTCCATTTTCCCTGTGGAAATCATGGGAAGAATGCCACATGATTTACACCATAATACTCTTGAGGGTAAACCTCAATTTTTGTCTGATTCTTAAGAAATTGTCTGCATCTCCTTGTGTTAACATAGAGGCTCCATCAAGGATAGAGACCTCGTTGTGAGGCTCTAAGAACTCCTTTTGCAGTTTTAGTGCCTTAGTATTGGGTTATGGATTCACTTATAAAAACCAAAAACAAAAGAAAAATGATATTTACAATGACATGGGAAGCCACTCATGGCTTAAGTAAAAAACCTCTTCAGAAAATTCCCATTTACAGGGCTACCAAAAACTTTAGCATCCTAAAAATTCTGCAACTTGTAAGTGTTATTTGAAAAAACGTTAGAAATTTTGAAGGGGTCGATCCATAAGGCCTCAAATTTACCGTGCTTCCCTTTATCTTGCTTACGTGCATCCCACTTGAGTACTAGATCTCCTAGCTAGAAATCCTCTTTGTTCACCTTCTTGTCAAAGGCCCGCTTGATCTTCTGTTGATGATCATATGCTTTGTCTAGTAGTTTATCCCTCGTCTATTGCACTTCTACCGGTTGGTGTATTCTCCTAATCATATCATTTGGTTCTCCCTGGTAGTCTTGGAATAATTTCGCCACAGGTAAGGCAAGCTGAGGAGGAAAAATGGATTCAACTCCATATACAAGTTGGAAATGAGAGATACCAAGAGATCTCTTTGTTGTCACACTGCCAACCCATAAAGCAAATTTAAGATTCGAATCCCATGCCTTCTTGTTGTCTTCTAACAATATTTTGATGATATTAATAAGGGTCTTGTTAAAGGACTCTGCCAGTCCATTCCCTTGGGGATAGTAAGGAGTAGAGTGAATGAATGTGATTCCAAACTGTTCACAAAACTTAATCAATGGTTCAGCTTTGAAAGATGCAACATTATCAATGACAATTTTGTTTGGACAACCAAATATTGCCATAATATCTTCAAGAAACCCAATGATTACCTTTTGAGAATAATTTCTTGTGGGGAAGGCCTCTATCCACTTAGTAAAGTAATCTGTGGAAGTCAAGATCCATCTATGCTGACCACTTGAAGCAAGGTGAATTTCCCCAATAAAATCTAGGCCCCACTTCTGAAAGGGTCCTAAAGCTACCACAGGCTTCAGTGGCAAATTCTTGAGCTGCTACTTTCCAGAGAATTTTTTACGCTTAACGCAGGCCCTAATCTTAGCACAAACATCAGTGAAGAGACTATGCCAAAAATAACCATCCCTGAGAATCTTATAGGTTGTGGTTCTCCAAAATTGATGCCCCCCACATAAACTGTCATGAAAATTATACATAATCTTTTGGGCTTCCTTTGGGTCTAGACATCTCAAAAGAAATCCTAAAGGGTCTTTCCAATATAAAACGTGATCAATCAGACAATATTTAATTGATTTGAGCTTCAAATCTCTTACCTTTCTCTTTCCCATGCCATTAGGAGGCTATAATTTCTGTAGGAAAAATATAATGTCTTTGTACCAAGTGCATCCTGCCAACGGGGGTGTGACTTTAGGATATTCATCATAGAACTCAGCTTGTTGATTCTCTGAACAACTGTTGATGAAATTTACCCCCAAGGCTTTATAATTAGATTCATCCAGCAACCTAGCTAAACCTTGACCTTTAACCAATTTGGTAGGCTTTATTTCAAGATCAAATTCGAGGATTTTGGCAATCCACTTGCTCCTTCTTCCATCTATGTCAGGTTGAATGAGGATCTCCTTCACAGAGTCTGAAGGGACATATGCAATCAATTTTGAATGTAGCACATAAACTCTGAAATCTTTGAGAGATTTAACCAAAGCATAGGCCTATTTTTGCATGATGTCATACTTTATTTCAACATCTCTCAGTTCCCTACTAAAAAAGGAAATGGGCTGCTCTAACCCTTCAACATTTTTCTGCAATAAAACAGTTTCTACAATGTCAAATGAAGCAAAAGAGAAAATCATAAACTCCTTGGAGTAGTTAGGATTGATGAGCACATGTGCTTCAATCAAGGCCTTCTTTATTTGGTAAAAAGAGTTACGATATTCATAAGTCCATTTGATTTCATTTACTTTCCTCAACATGGTGTTAGGACTTAGAAATGTCACATTTTCATCCACCTTTCCCTTAACTATTCCTTACATTTCATCGTCCCATTAACCTTCCGTCATACCATTTTCATAAATACAATTGGGTTTCACATTATTATTTTCCACTTTATTCATTTTAGTATTATAAGTGAATTTGTGATTAAATAATAGAAAATTAACATATTTTCATTATATATCAAGGCTGGATGAGTTTGATAATGTTAGGATATTTAGACACTTAGGAGTTAGTTAAGATCTACTTGGTCTAATATGTCGTTAGGTAAAAGTGTGCTTCTTTAGTATGCATTAGTATGCATTTGTAGTTAGGCAATCCGACGGTCACGATATGTTCCCGACATAG